>CABFVZ010005763.1:0-26222 GCA_902151445.1 Timema monikensis
TCGGAGCTATACCTGGCTGAAGTGGTCTCAGAACTAATAGTCGGAGCTATACCTGGCTGAAGTGGTCTCAGAACTAATAGTCGGAGCTTTACCTGGCTGAAGTGGTCTCAGAACTAATAGTCGGAGCTATACCTGGCTGAAGTGGTCTCAGAACTAATAGTCGGAGCTATACCTGGCTGAAGTGGTCTCAGAACTAATAGTCGGAGCTATACCTGGCTGAAGTGGTCTCAGAACTAATAGTCGGAGCTATACCTGGCTGAAGTGGTCTCACTAACATCTAGGACTTGTATATTAATATTAATATGTGAGTGTGTTAGTGATGAGGAGGGAATACAGTATAGGGAGAGTGGATTGGTAACTCTGACCGGGATTCAAACCAGACATTCGGACCAACATAGACATAATCGGTAGGGATAGGACTCTCCAAACATTCAGGAGATTCAAGGATTTGAGAAAATTTCAAATATGACACTTAATTCCTATTTTTTTTTTTCAATTGAGATTTGTTTTAGGGCTCTAATATTGCTTATTGGTGGTTCTGAACCAATTATAATGATATACTTGAATTAAAAACTAGATCCCAGACCAGTAATTTAACACTTAACTGAATGTAATGTAAGAAAGAATGTTAAAATTTGATTATTATTTGTAGTTTTTATTCTATAATATTAAAAATTTTCCAAGATTCAAATTTCGGTTTGAAGGTAAATAGTAGATTCACATTCGAGATTCGTAGTAGTAAAATAGTGTATCAAACCAAACTTTATAATCAGTGTTGTGGATGTGATAAGCTACCAGTGATAAAACGTGTGGGTGTAATAATGTTACGAACTTCCTGTCGCCATCTTGCCATGACGCTCAGTCCTCCTCACACGCTGACACATGTCGCTGCCCCTTGTCAAACAATGCGCAGACAGATTCACACAATAAATATAAATAAACACATTTGTTTGAGGTTTATTTGATTCAAGAAAGCCTACAATATTCAAGCTGAGCACACAACCGGCAACCCAAGGAAACATACAGAACAGTCAAAATAGAACTTTAATACAGTTTGTTAGGTATAGATTGTATCAGAGAAGAATGCACTCTGCTTACCTTGAAACCTTACCTTGCTTGGTTCCACTATGGTATATCTAATAAGATAGACACATAATGTAATCAGTCAAGGTAAGACTGTGAAATTTCATTGTAAATGGAAAGTACAGAGACCAGTGAACAATAGGTTATAAATATTCAACTAACTTTGTTTATAATGAAACCAGTTATTTTGGAATTGGACTGTAACTAATGAAATGTTGAGTAGTATTTAAAAAGTAGTTTACAGAAAATGTTGAAAATAAGCTCCACAAACTGATCTCGGTTCTCGCTTTGGAGAAAGTTAAGTGTTTCTACAAAATCAGCAGCTGTACTTGCTTTGTTTGGTTAATTTTTTTTATTTTACTTTTAACAACAAAATAATTGAATACATTTTGTAAATTACATGCAGTATTGGTGCACATTGGTACAAGCCAAATGTACAGTTATCAGGCAATGTAATTATATTACCGATGCTGGGAGCAGGCAAAGTGATTGACCGACAGCCAACTGCTCGACACGAATAAACTACGTGGCCCAACTGCTCGGCAAACTTTGATACCATCCAGCTAAGTGTGGGCTAAGTGACAGAACAGTTAATTCAATACACGAGTGTCCTTGTTTACACTCAAATATTTTTTCCCCCAACCCGTCAGTTTAACTTCACACTTTTAGACATATTTTTGAAGGGTTTGCTAAAGTAAAAATGTAGGTGAAAATAACTCGAACTAATGATGACCTTACAAAAGACAGTCGTAATTAATTCTGCAACGCTGGCAGCAACATTAAAGAACAGTGAGCGCCGGTCTACACGTACGAACTATCTTATTTTTATATTAATAGATAGAGTGGGGGGGGTACAATTTAGAAAAAATATACCCACTTTTCCATGAAGAAAGAGTTGAAAACCATTGAGTAAAAATTCCTTAGTGGCCTTTATTAAAACTTGAAATTTGACAACAGTTTTAAAATAGTATGTCAAATTAGTAACAGGCAATAAGCGACAGTAAAAAGGATTTTTATTGTTTTTCAAAGAGATAATTTTAATATCTAGCCTGAATATCTAGTGCTACATATTTTTAATTTCTAGCACCGCGTTATACGCCTATATACTAACTACGCTAATGTTTTTAGGGATGAGTAAGATTGGATTTAGAGGAACTGCACCCGATTTTTTGTGGAGTGAGAGTGAAAAACCATTTATGAAAATCCACCTTCAGTCAACCGACTGGTATCGAACCCCGATGAATGGTCTCAAAGTTTAAGGTGTTGGGTGGAAAATGATGCATAATTATTTAGTACCGTTTCAGAATATTTAGAGGAATGGGTGGTAAGTAGGAAGGACATATTGTTTAAGGTACAAGATCCAAGCTATCAAGTTTTAAGGGCCGGCTGGGAAGCGGGGTGGGTATTAAGAGGATGGATGGGATCGAGCCAGACGACCTCGTGATCAGGATGGGGACTGGAAGTTGTGCAGATAAAGGCTGGGGGTAGGAGACTGGTAGGAGGGGAGAGGAGCGATTGGCGGGCATGGTAAGAGAAGGAGATGAAGGCTGGGAGGAGAGTACAGGATGGAGACTGGACTCTAGACTCAAGGGACGAGGGGATGTGCAAGGGGCAGAAGGACATATACTGGGACATAAAGTACTCTTGTGTATTTAAAAGCCTGTTAAGGTTAGGTTAGCTTAGGGTGGAGGAGAAAGTGATCCACTCCATTCAATGGGGTGGATTAATGTTAACCTTATGGAAGAAAGTGGTCCAGAACTGTCATTACAACCACTACTATCATGTTTATAGCTTTGTTAGTTTTGAAATAACTTGTATGTCACTTGAGCCACTCATAACTGGATTCATCTTGATGTTTGTCTATCACATGGTCCAGCTCGTGTCGACCGCTTGGTTGTCTATCACTTTGTACTCCTATACATGAGCTTGTCTAGCAGTTGGTCCCAAGTCGTGTCGGCCACTTGACCCACCCAGCCTTCCAAATATTTTTGTATAGCTTGTCGAGCGGTTTGTATGGTGCCACCAATGCTATATAGCACATTATTAACATAAAACAGTGATTTACAACCTGGGGGTCACAGCGTCAGGTGAGGTTGTGATGCTTGAGGTCAATAATTTGGGGGTCACAGCGTGTTTCAGGTGAGGTTGCGATGTTTGTTGAGGATTACCTGGGGGTCACACTGTGTTTCAGGTGAGGTTGCGATGCTTGTTGAGGTTAACAACCTGGGGGTCACAGCGTGTTTCAGGTGAGGTTGAAATGCTTGTTGAGGTTATAGCTTGATATTTATTTGTTAACCCATTCCCTGGTGCAGGCATTAAACAACGTTTCATTGCAATAAATTATTCTAATGCCATCTATCAATGAACCACTGTACTTTTAGCCAGCCTAAATTCTTCAAATTGAAGCTATCAGATGAGATAATAAGTGAGTAGCGAAAATATGTTTTCGATAAGATTATACCAGTAGAAAAATTGCTGGCAAACACGTGTCAGGGAATGGGTTACGTGATTATAAAGATAAAAACAAAGTGGTGTAAGTTTTTTTAAATATGAGTTATCACCACAAATAGAGAGTTATACTTTCATTATACCTTGTGGTTAAATGATGTAAGTCTAGCTTCAAAAATATCCCACCAGGGCCAACAATTGTCCAGAGGCAATGACCATATCAGTGTGTATAAGTCAACAGGTGTTACAATTGTTTTAAAGTGGTGTGAAGATGTGTATCGTCGTTCCTCGGTCCAAAGGAATAGACTACATAACAAAGATATCAACTCACCATAGTCGTCCTATTTGACCAGCTACACCACCGGTCCCACACATCCACACATCAACAACTCACCATAGTCGTCCTATTTGACCAGCTACACCACCGGTCCCACACATCCACACATCAACACTCTGAGCTGCCAACTAAGCTTCACAACTGCGTTCCCAAGGCTTGCCACCAGGAGGAGCTAGCGTCGAGATACGAGACGTTGAGAAAATGTAAGCAAAATACCATTTCGGCTTGGAAGTAATTATTAAACTTATATTTATATCTTTCAAAATTCCTTTTGGACATATTACTCAAAATTTTAAAGAACACTTTTTGTTACAATATTTTTCCGAAGACTCTCTTGGGGAAATAAGACTACTAAACTGTCACTTTGTTGTTTGATTTTATTTAATACTATATTTGCAAAGACTTTAATATGGAAATAGACTATTAAGCTTTCACTTTGTTCTTTGTTTATGTTTAAGGAGAATATTATGCGAAAGATTTTAAAGTTGAAATACACACTCAGAACTTAATGTTTCTTGTTTAAGAATAGTTAGCAAAGACTTTAATATGGAGATATACTTCAGTAGGAACGTTACGACAATACAAGATTTGTTTTGTGTGAATCAAGATAGAACTTAATGTTTGCTAACTATACTATGCTGTTAGTCATATTGTTTGTGTTAGGCCACTATGCCAAGTTTCACATGTACTTATTAATATTTATTGCCTCCAAATATGTGTGTCTGGATAGCTTCAAATTTATTAAGCACCATTTTTTATGCAGAGTTTATATAGTTACTATGAGGAACTGAAATTATAATACAAAGTAAAACTTAAATATTAATTTAGACATACTTAGAATTTTTATTTAACATATATTTTTTAAATATATTTATCTATTTTAATTTTGGTATCCTTGTCTTTTCCTATATATGAACTTTATAAGGTCACTTCTACAGTAAACTTGTGATGACGGGAGTTGCCCCTTCCTAATTTCCACAACCGAGTGGGTTGCGAGTCACTGAGTAACAATCATTTGTTTTCAGATCATTTCTACTCTGTTCGACTCATGCACTCCACTCTGATCATTTCTACTCTGTTCGACTCATGCACTCCACTCTGATCATTTCTACTCTGTTCGACTCATGCACTCCACTCTGATCATTTCTACTCTGTTCGACTCATGCACTCCACTCTGATTATTTATTTTGTTTGCTACATTTTGCACTTTCAAACCATTTTGGGTTAGGAAGGAGGTTGCAAATGTCTGTTTGCTCTGATATTTCTGAGCCAGATGATACAGATGTTGTCAAAGACTATGCTCCTAATAGTAGTTCATTCTCTACAGATTCAAACACAGGTAGATATACTAGAATCTGTTTGGATTTGTTAGTAAGCCAAACATAACCTAGTTTTAGTGGTGATGAAAATTGTTTACATTACTCACACTAAGGCTACTAAGAGTTTATTTTAATACAAGGTGTAAAAAAGTAAAGTGGCCTACATTAGTCAAAATTAGATAAGTAATTATAATATAATAATTCCTGTTTAACCTCCATACTGACTTGCATCACCATTACCCATTACTTGTGTATTGTTTAGCTCGACATGCGGAATGTGAAAAATGATTCAGATTTTGGAAACATTGCCAGGAATAAAGTTCCCTATATTCCCTGACTAGTATGAAACTATTCAGACTTCAAATCTAGTGTGCAGCTTGAAAAAGCATTGTTTAGGAGGAGAAAGATAGTTGGCTTCGTATTCAGTGGATGGGGCCCACAAAAGAAGCTCATACATAATGTTTTTTAAGGAAACCCTGAATCATGACATGGAGTTGATAAACTAATTTTACCGCCAGCATAAGCCAACCAACAACTGTATGCAGCCTTCAAAGAAAGAAGACTTGATAACGTTCCGAGGACAGGAGCAACGGCAAAGCGATAGTGCTGTACATCACCAGTTCTTCACATCACTGAAATAGGACCTTTGGAAAGTGTCCATTCCCAAGGAGTAGGTCAGGAACCAAGAGAAGTGAAGTGTTAACTGTATAAGTGGCGTAACTCCGAACACTATAACATATTTCAAATAATATTCAAAATCGTGGCATTATTAGCTTAAAACATATTTTTCAAGTGTGGTCTGGAAAGTTAAGTTTTCTATACTCAACATGTAGTATTTTACTACACTTTTGCTTTAACTCTTTTTATCTAATATATATGATTTTTGACTTTCACCACTTTTGCTATGAGGGGCTCATTGCTATATAGCACATTATTAACATACACCAGTGGTTATCAACCTGGGGGTCACGGCGTGTTTCAGGTGAGGTTGTGATGTTTGTTGAGGTTATCAACCTGGGGGTCACGGCGTGTTTCATGTGAGGTTGCAAAGCTTGAGGTTATCAACCTGGAGGTCATGGAGTGTTTCAGGTGAGGTTGCGATGTTTGAGGTTATCATTCTGGAGGTTGCAGCATGTTTCAGGTGAGGTTGCAATGCTTGAGGTTATCAACCTGGAGGTCACAGCTTGTTTCATGTGAGGTTGCAATGCTTGAGGTTATCAACCTGGGGGTCACAGCATGTTTCAGGATAGGCTGCAATGCTTGAGGTTATCAACCTGGGGGTCACGGCATGTTTCAGGTGAGGTTGCAATGCTTGAGGTTATAGCTTCATATCTACTTTTTAAAGTCCTTAAAATGATCACAAGAAGGTGTGAAATTCAAATAGAAATGTAAGCAGTTAAATTGATAAAAACTGCTTGGTTACTGTTTGGTTATTTTTGGTTACTCAACCTTAACAGTAAATTGCTGTGGCCTCTTAACATCACACTCATTTGGTTTGTCGGTGATGAGGCCTGGATTCAAATCCCGACTGGGGTGATCTTTCCTAAAGGGTTACCCCTTCTCCTTCGACATGAAAATAAAGGTACATTTCTTCTAAATTCTACCTACCTCACAAGTGTATAGTCTAGATAGGTAGTAGGATTCAGTGAAAATAATAAATTAAACAATTATTTGAAAATTTGTTGGTTATCAAGGGGTCGCGTGGGTCCTAAAGACAAGAATTGGTGTCAAACCTTGTAAAAGATTGTAAAACAGTGACATATGCTATATAGCACATTATTAACATATGATTTGTAGAGGCTGTATGACACATTATTAACGTATGATGTGGAAGTTGACGAGATGTCGGTAGAGGCTGTCCGAGCGACTGAACACTTTGTTGCACATTTGACATGTTTGCTCTGCTAGAGAATTGTGGGACTTCAGATGTCTTGTGAGACTGGCTTTGTGCTGGTATGAGACTCCACACATGATGCACTCATGGCGCTGGCCTGGCTTCGTATCTTGGTCTGGACAAACAATATCATATACATTAATACAAATATTCAATGTCTTAATTCATTTAAAACATATTTAATTAGAAAGCTAAATTACTAAAATATCCATTTCATTGCAAATTTCTAAATATTTTAGAGATATTTTTTTTCAATTATGACTGATTCTATCTGTCAACAGTCTAAATGTTTAACTAGACATTGTAAGGATGCACGGAATGAACCCTCAACACTTAGCTCACTCCCTGATGCGCCTGCAGCTCAGCTATCTGCATAGCCCCAGCAGCCATTTTTCTATTCGTTTACGACAAGTATTTATGGTCATAGTACAGCATAGTAGAGCATTCCAGCAACTGGTGGCTCCAACTGTCAGCTTCAATATTAAGTATTGTCACTGGCTAAAATTACAGTGGTTAATCAATGTAAGGTGCCCAATTGCAATATTGGTGATGGGCGCTGAGTTACACACAGTTTACTATGGTGCCCAATTGCAATATTGGTGATGGGCGCTGAGTTACACACAGTTTACTATGGTGCCCAATTGTAATATTGGTGATGGGCGCTGAGTTACACACAGTTAACTAAGGTTATCATAATCAAGAACAGCAACTGAAGAGGTATTATGTTTAGATCCCATTTCAGTTGTTTTGAATTAAAGTAATCACAGTAACTTTTCTATTTAAATCGACACTTCTCTTTGATGCAAAACAAGAAAAGTAACTTCCAGAAAAAGTAATTTGACAGCCACCAGCGACAGGTGACAGGAGTTGTAGGAATGCACAATTGAAGCCAACAAACGCTACTTGGACGTTTTTAGACAGTTTGAGAATGTCACACAGTTTATCTTATAGTTGCTAAGTAAATACATTAGGTATGTAATATTTTAGTCACAAAATGGAATCTTGACAAAAATTGGGTAAAATGATAAGTTTTGGGTGTTCAGAATAAATATAAACACACTTTGTTTTAATGCATTTATTTCCAGAACGTGGCGTTAGTTAGTCATGTTATACCAAGAAGATGTTAGGGAACAAACAGAACAAACAGAACTATCAGAACTCATCGGCGGGTAAGGGGGGAGAGAAACATAAACTCCTGAAAACACAAAGGTATAGAATGATAGCACTTAGCCGAGATATAACTGTAATGGTATGTATGAGTTCATTCCCTGTGCCCGGCACGCCCACATTCCCTGTTCCCGACACGCCCACATTCAATTGCCTTGCTAGCAGTGAGCCATTGCGTTGACGCGCACTTAAACCCCTATTCGACACTTTATCACAATTGGTAGTGTGTTTGTCTGCTAAGCTAAGGGTCCCGGGTTTGATTCTTTGCATGGCCAAAATATTTATCATTAGTGAAATGTGAGTTTACTCTTTCCCAGTTGTGAATTAACGGCCGGGGGGCTGGTTGTTGTGTCTGTGTTCAGGGTACAACAGAGAGGAGTGACAAGCGTGTCATAATGCTATCGATGATAATAACAACCTGAAGAAGTTGTCTGTGGCAGTGAAAGCTCATCTTTAAATGTGTTTTTTAGTGTTCATTCCAACAGTTTCTACTCCGATATCACTCAGCTGACTACCCCTCACAGTTGTGTTAGGGAGGGTGAGCACAAAACCTCGGCCAGTAACACAAACAAGATGGAAGTCCAATTAAACAGCTGCAAACTAAAAGGGATCTTAATCATAAAAACATGAGCTATTATTTTACACAAGGATCTCTGAGGCTGATGAGATGCACTGTTTTCTAATCCTCTTTCCATGCAAATACTGTTGTTTCTTTCAAATTCACTCTCCTCATCCTTACCACTAAGACTAGCTAGACTGGTCGATAACAGCTGGTGCACGATTATGACAGGAGTAAACTTTATACAAATATCTAGCTTAGTCCCGAGGGCGGCTGGACGCCATGACAGTTGGCGAGGTGTCTCTGGAGATGTCCTGTGCGGCTGAACACCTTGTCGCACAGCTGGCACAGCGTCTCTCCCTTGTGGAGTTTCAGGTGTTTGTACAGATTGGACCTATGTCTGTAGGTCTTGCCGCACATCTTGCAGACATTGTCTGTGACCGTTGTAGACGAGAACTGATCAAACAGGAACCCTGGACAGAGAGAGGTCAGGTTAGGTTAGGTTAGGATTGTCACAGACATCGAATGTTTGTATCCCAAACTATACAACACAAACATCTGAACAAATATAGTTGAAGCTCTCTCCTCATTGTACCGATGAATTCTTAATCTTAGTCGAATATAATGAAACATGACCAACATAAAAAGTTTACTTTACTCCATTAATGTTTAAATTGATGTAGAAAATTGAAATAGGAACAAAACAAAAACATGTATTTGTTTTAATACAGTCAGTTAAGTGATAATAAAAACTATATGGGGTCTGGTTGCTAATATTTTATTATAATTAAATTGGTCTAAGCCCTAAATTAGTAGTATAAAAGCTCTAAAATAATTACAAGACAGACTTTTTTATTATTATTTTTGAATCTCAAATCCTCAAATATTGAATATCATAAAGGACCATGTAAATAATCATTGGACATATTTTCTCCAAAGAGGTTGACAGAAAATCCTCCTAATCCCCCCCAAGATAATGTATCCATGAGTCACATCAGTGGTCTCTGGTGGCGGTGGCTCCAGTCATAGAGTATCGGTGTGTAAACAAAGACCGAGAGTTCTTGTTTCTGTCCATCGTACAATTGCGCAAAGTACAATTTATAATAAATACAACAATGAAGAGTTTAAATGATGTCTGTTTTGAAGGTGTCTCAGGTTTATTTGATTGAAGTGATTGTTGAACTATCGACAGTCTTGACTTCCCAACTTCAGGACACAAACATTACTATAAACTAGAGATATATCACCCATCAAACACTCCACTCCTTGTTCAACATCTTTCAGCTCAACATTAATATGAACTAGAGATATATCACCCATCAAACACTCCGCTCTGTGTTCAACATGTTTCAGCTCAACATTAATATACACTAGAGATATATCATTCATCAAACACTCAGCTCTGTGTTCAACATGTTTCAGGTCAACATTAATATACACTAGAGATATATCACCCATCAAACACTCCGCTCTGTGTTCAACATGTTTCAACTCAACATTAATATACACTACAGATATATCACCCATCTAACACTCAGCTCTGTGTTCAACATGTTTCAAGTCAAACATTAATATACACTAAAAGATACATCACCCATCAAACACTCAGCTCTGTGTTCAACATGTTTCAACACAACATTAATATACACTAGAGATATATCACCCATCTAACACTCAGCTCTGTGTTCAACATGTTTCAAGTCAAACATTAATATACACTAGAGATACATCACCCATCAAACACTCCGCTCTGTGTTCAACATGTTTCAGATCAACATTAATATACAATAGAGATATATCATCCATCAAACACTCAGCTCCATGTTCAACATGTTCCAGCTCAACATTAATATACACTAGAGATACATCACCCATCAAACACTCAGCTCTGTGTTCAACATGTTTCAACTCAACATTAATATACACTAGAGATATATCACCCATCAAACACTCCGCTCTGTGTTCAACATGTTTCAGGTCAACATTAATATACACTAGAGATATATCACCCATCAAACACTCTGCTCAATGTTCAACATGTTTCAGGTCAACATTAATATACACTAGAGATATATCACCAATCAAACACTCAGCTCCATGTTCAACATGTTTCAACTCAACATTAATATACACTAGAGATATATCACCCATCAAACACTCCGCTCAATGTTCAACATGTTTCAGCTGAACATTAATATACACTAGAGATATATCACCCATCAAACACACTGCTCCGCGTTCAACATGTTTCAGCTCAACATTAATATGAACTAGAGATATATCTATCACCCAACAAACACTCCACTCCTTGTTCAACATGTTTCAGCTCAACATTAATATACACTAGAGATATATCACCCATCAAACACTCAGCTCTGTGTTCAACATGTTCCAGCTCAACATTAATATACACTAGAGATATATCACCCATCAAACACTCCGCTCCACGTTCAACATGTTTCAGCTCAACATTAATATGAACTAGAGATATATCTATCACCCATCAAACACTCCACTCCTTGTTCAACATGTTTCAGCTCAACATTAATATACACTAGAGATATATCACCTATCAAACACTCTGCTCAATGTTCAACATGTTTCAACTCAACATTAATATAAACTAGAGATATATCACCCATCAAACACTCCACTCCTTGTTCAACATGTTTAAGCTAAACATTAATATGAACTAGAGATATATCACCCATCAAACACTCCACTCCTTGTTCAACGTGTTTCAGCTCAACATTAATATACACTAGAGATATATCACCCATCAAACACTCAGCTCCATGTTCAACATGTTTCAACTCAACATTAATATGAACTAGAGATGTTCATTGCAGTTCAGGTTCAAGTTGAACAATCTTTCAATAATTTGTTCAATATTTGAAATTGTCCATAAAGAGCCCAAATTACTAGTGTTATTAATGGCATGTTAAGTAATTAGCACTTAATTTAAGTGAACATTAACTTCAGCAAACACTTCTTTTCTTCTTTCAGATACTTGTTTAAATAATATAATATTCTGATCTTGTCCAAAACATGTTTATGTTTGTGATGCACAGGGCCAGCACAAGCTGTCCATGCAACCCAGTCAATGCCAAAAAAATGCACCCCTTTCCCCCAAATAACAAATAGTATTAAGATTTTGTTGATTATGCTTTGAAAAAATGTTCTTGATAAACATAAAAAACCTTTTTTATTCTCATATATTTTTATTTGTGTTAAAAAGAAATGACAACTTAATATACCAATAACTAATTTTTCTGAATACAATTTTATTTACATTTTTTATTATTTTATCTTATCTTAAATCTATCATGTCTTGCTTTGCTTTCAGCAAAAGTTTAAATTAAATCGGGGGGATCAAGAGATTTTATTCGTTTGTAAAAAAACATAGCTTAATAGTTCACAAATGTTAGACAGAAATTTTGTATAGCATAAACTGAAAATAACTGTGCAAAATTTGTATAAAATCTGATTAAATATTTATGGCCTTATGCAGATTTGGTTCTAGCTGTTTGTACAATAAAGTTTAAATAAGTGATATGTGAAAACGTCGAGTTTAGACTTTATACCTTTTGAATGTAGTCTCATATAAATGTCTTAATATCTATGATAACGTTATTTTAGTCTCTGGTAGCTAGCTGTTAAGACTATTAGGAAAAAAAGAATTTATTCAACAAGAAATCACTCAATTCCCACCTAGCACTCATAAATACGCATCTAACTGTATGCGAAAAATAAAGTTATTATCGTTATGGAAAGTTTAAATATATTTTATACAATTTTAAAAGAATATAATACATGAATGTCAATTAAATAATTTGAAATTTTTAATTCGAGAACCTTAACCCTCTTAAATTAATATAGGCCTACATTTTAAAAGATACTGTTTATCAAATATAATATGTTTCTCACAAAACAAAAAAATAATCAATTAGTACTAAACTAACAGATCCCACAATACTTTAAAGTAAAACATTCACAAAAGGTGGAGACTTTGTTAAAATTTCATCCTAAAATACAAGATCAATCGGGGTAAATGTACGATGACGTCGAGTACAAGGGGGTGGGTGCTCGTAGAGGTGCTGTTTAAACCAGAGTTTATAAACTAATAGACCTCTTCACTTCAACGTAATTTATTCACATAAACAAGAGACAGCTTTGGTAAAAATTAAATGAAAACGGCGAGTTTATTTGGAGAAAAAGGAATTGACAACAAACAGAATGGAATAAACATCAACATGAGAACACACAGGTCGGCAGAGGTTGAGCTGATGAGTGTAACGTGCTTAGTGCGCATGATCATGTGCCTCGTGTGCCCTGGGCCATGGCCTTGCTGGCCCGGGGCACACGAGGAAGATATAGCTCCCAGCCAAGCTCGCCTGTCTGAACCTGAGCTACTAGCACCATGAACCTACTGGCATGTTATCAACAGCTCACTACATGTAGTACTACTACTGGCATGTTATCAACAGCTCACTACATGTAGTACTACTACTGGCATGTTATCAACAGCTCACTACATGTAGTACTACTACTGACATGTTATCAACAGCTCGCTATATGTAGTACTACTACTGGCATGTTATCAACAGCTCGCTACATGTAGTACTACTACTGGCATGTTATCAACAGCTTACTACATGTAGTACTACTACTGGCATGTTACCAACAGCCCACTACATGTAGTACTACTACTGGCATGTTATCAACAGCTCGCTACATGTAAACAGCTCGCTACATGTAGTACTACTACTGGCATGTTACCAACAGCCCACTACATGTAGTACTACTACTGGCATGTTATCAACAGCTCACTACATGTAGTACTACTACATTGTATTGTTTATTTAAGTCAAATGTTCCCACATGCTCCTTACACCAGGTGTGTAATGATCATTGTTCTTCCACTATGAGAATTTTACTTAGTTTTAAATGATTTGCTCATAAGGTGCTAATGACCTATTTGTGTTGATACACTTATAATAATAATAATAATAATAATAATAATAATAATAATAATGTGAGTCAGGTTATGCTGGTTGTTAAAGTTGATGAGCAAATAAAACCCAACTGCAATAACTTGTTTACAAGTTGAATAAACAAATCGAGTACTTATAACTGCCAGTCTTCTTTCAATTTGAATTCTTCATTTTTAATGACGAGAGTTTTAGTGTAGCCGAGGGACAAGAAAGGGGACCAGGTTTTGAAATTATCTCAACTATTCCCCATTCGGGACGAAAAGTCTCCTTTAATTCTATTATCCATTTGTGTAGATAGGTACATACATCTGAAAGGAAGTGTTGTCCGTGTTGTCAGAATCAGGCAGTCAATATTATTAGTGAAAAACCATTTTATTATATATCCAGCGCAATGTCAGCCATATTAAGTTATATACCAGGTAAGAGAGTTATTTATTATTTCAAAATATGGTAGTTAAAATATAAGTAATATTACAACTTCCCAAACTTTATTCAATCACTGTAACTTGTTATACAAACTGCATAAAGGTGTTGAATATAAGTTTCTGATCAAATGCTAGAAAGTAGTATGAAGGAACTACAGTAATCCGAGGTTCATGGGACTGAGGCTACCCCGGATCACCGAAACTTGGACTTAATGGAATAAAACGGGTAACATTAGCGGAGAAGGAAAGTTGTGAATAAAACATTAAGCAATAAACAAACAAACATAATTTACTACAAACCAGCAACTGTACAGTAGGAATAGACCTGTAACTAAAGCAAACACCATCACTATGTTAACATAGCTGACGTTGTGACTTACTGTTCTATTTGTACACACCTAAAGGGGTGACAAGAGGGTTCAGCTATCTGAAACACCTCATCAACCCCTACTCATATCTCAACATGCAACTTGATTACAAACATGGCTCAGAATTAAAGTTATTTGTCTCGACAGTATTTAATAACATAGAAATATTTTACACAAGCCATTTGAGTTTTTGTACAACTCCATAAAACTCTAATATTAAATTTAAATTTTCTGGTCCAGGACAAAAAAGTTTCAATAGTACAAACTAAATGTTGAGTCAAAACTAAAATAAACTATTTCTACACATATAAATTCAAATCTCCTTACCTTGATCAACTATCAAAGAAAAACATTCAATTTTACTGTCAAAGCATTAACAAAGCCGTGGTGTGTTTATTAAAATAAAAAGATGCAGGGCTGGAAACCTCACAGGTCAATATTACCCACGATACAATGCAAACAGTTCTACCACCCCTCACCCCACTATTTGAAGGAAGGTTAGTGTAGTTCATACACCCTGACGTGTCTCGCCAACAAACCATATTGTGGCGTTGCGTCAGTGTATGCCATGACAGTTGGCGATGTGTCTTGTCAGATTGTTTTTGCGACTAAACACTTTCTGGCACAGATGGCAGACAGTCATTCCCTGATGCGACTTCATGTGGTTGTACAGACTGGTCATGTGACGGTACGACACGCCACATACCTTGCAGGGGTAGCGCTGGATTCCCTGGTTCACATCCAAGTCTGAGCACACAAAGAAACAAGTTCACTTTGCGCCCAAGAGTGAGCTATATCTGATGAAATATCGAGGGCTGGGAGTTAAATGGTTCTTTTAAACAGTTACTGGGGAAAATATAACTTTAATATTAAAACACATCAACTTGTTGGGAATGTTCAACTTGTAAACACTTACAGTGCGATTCTGGTAGCTGGAATCTTTTACAAAACACAAACATGTTATACTGCGGTCAACGTTGAGTGTCAGCTGCAGATAACATAACTTGACGTATGAACACATTAACTCAAATCTACCATATTTATTTGATTCTGAGACATACTTTTTCCCCATTAAATGTATCTTAGAATCAGAGCTGATCTTTCTCGACAAACGCCCTAGATGTCTCATGATGGGATAGTAAAGACGTCTCAGAAGAAAAACTCTGAATGTGGCGTACACTCTGATAAATATTCAGACACAGATGTGGACAGTTCAGAATAAACAGACTGATATGGATTCAGACAGAAGTAATGAATAACATACCTACTAGTTTCTAAGAATAAAAGTTTTATTTTTGTTGTTGGTACTGAAAAATTAAGGTGTGTCTTACAATCAAAGAAATATGGTAGTATTATTTATTTTATTTAGCACCGCGTCTTACTACCTGTTTGGGTTGTAAGCTAATATGGTAGTAACTGTCCTAGCTGTCAAATAGGCTCTTTCTATGAAGATCGGACTATAACTACACACATCTGGAACGTTAAAACACATGTCTAGGTGATATATATATGTTATTTTTTTAAGAATTAGTTCTTTTATTTGAAGTTGAAACTCATAAGTTGAAAAATATAACAAACATGTAATTTATAGGTTGCGATAAGGTTGAAAACAAAACACACCCATGATGAAATAAACAAGGTTGTGTGGCTCACAATTAGTTTAAATATTTTTATTTTATATTTTTTCAAAACAAAACCGTTCTGGAATGTATTTATATTGACTATATTTGACAATTATTCCTCTGGCAGACAGACAGACAGCACTGGCTAGATAGATAAATAGTTCTGTGAGGATTGTGATCATGTTAACATATTATCTACCATCTGAAAATTAATGGAACTAGGAATACCAACCAAAACATTATAGCTATTTAATTTAATTTTAATTAAATGGAGATTGAAACACAGGCAAAATTCTATAACATTTGCTTTTAAAGATGAACATTTTAATAATATAATGTGACTAGAACTATTACAAATAATTACCTGTCATGAAGCTAACAGCCGAGGACAATACCGACATAACAACAGAGAGAGATCAATAGACACCAATAGAGACCAATAGAGATCAATAGACATCTTATGTGACCGGTCCTCTGACTGGTATTCAGGGGTGAACAAAGAATTACAAAATACTTGAAGAATGTCCAAACAAGAGAAAATAACTGACTGAAACTATATTTGGACATAGGTTCCACGAGACACTGCTGATGAAAAGAGGATCAAACGAGACTTTATTACGAAGAAAACAATAACTTTTTTGTGCTCATCGCCATGATATGATGGGAATATAGATTGAAATTAGAACATGCAGGTATGGTTAGAAAACACGTTAATATTATAGTTTAATTGCACAGTTCCAACTTGTTCAAAACAGAGCACCAACAAGTATAGCTTACACAACAGCTTCAATACTTCTCCAGTAGTACCATCGTCAATACAAGCTGCGACAAATTGAGAGATAAACTGTCATGTTCTTTACGGCTGAACACTTTGTTAATATAGTCAATACAAGCTGTGACAGTTTGCGAGATAAATTGTCATGTTCTTTACGGCTGAACACTTTGTTAATATAGTCAATACAAGCTGTGAAAGTTTGCGAGATGGACCGTCAGATGTTCTTTGCGGCTGAACACTTTGTTGCACAGGTGGCAAAGTGTCTCTCCCGTATGTGACTTCATGTGGTGGTACATACTGGCTGTGTGACGATACGTGCGTCCGCACACCTTGCAGGGGTAGCGCTGGGGTTCCTGGTATGCATCCAGACCTGGGCACATAAATACCTCAATCTTAGTAGAATGATCAGTAACCCATAACACAGCTAGACTAGATTTGAAAAAAAATTATCAACAATGTACAATTAATACTCAGAGCATTCAGAAACTTGTTGGTTGGTGAGATTGTGCGAGACTTCAAAACGCCCGTGTCAAGTCGAGGGTCAAATCACTTAGTCTTGGAGACACACTCACACTGTCTTCAAAGAGGAAAACTTTGGTATTTAATGAGCATACTTGAACTCTCTAAATATGACATGTTTCAACAAAAGAGTGTTTTAAAATTAAATGACAGCTACAACAGTAAGCTTTGTTTGTTCTTTAAACCTTTAACCTTAGCTAAAACAGTGTTATGAGACATCAACTCAGCTTTTATGTTTCAAGCTTTACTTCATATGTTTCAAGCTTTACTTTTATGTTTCAAGCTTTACTTCATATGTTTCAAGCTTTACTTCATATGTTTCAAGCTTTACTTCATATGTTTCAAACTTTACTTCATGTGTTTCAAGCTTTACTTTTATGTTTCAAGCTTTACTTCATATGTTGCAAACTTTACTTCATGTGTTTCAAGCTTTACTTCATATGTTGCAAACTTTACTTCATATGTTTCATGCTTTTCTTCGTATGTTGCAAGCCTTGTCTCAACTTCACATTTAAAAATTGACTTTCATACACATATTGATTGGTAATATTCAACATACGTCCCCTCCAATGTTATAGAATGTTCAATATTTACTTTCAATCATCTCAGTTCAAGTAATTAATAAGATTACATTTACAAAGTAATATGATTAGGATGATAAGAAAAACATTTTAGCCAATTAAATCCTAGTTATAATTATTTTATTTTTACTATGGTACACTAGTCAAAGAAAAAACATAAAATTAAATAAATGTTTAAGTTTTTAAAACAAATATATAAATTTAAATGTGAATAATGTATAGCTATGTAAGTTAGGTCATATCAAGATAGAAACCCAAAGTTTGAAGTAATGTACCAATATAATACAATCATATCCCCAGGAGCATTTTGTAAGCTCGTTAACTTGTCACGTAAAGCTCATAACATGTGCGAGCAAAATGTTTGCTTAGTGCTAAGGATGAACATGAAGACTTGATAGACACTCGTTGTCAATTCTCACTCGATGCACTTTCAACATAATGAACATTAGTTTTGAACCCTCTCCTCTATTCATATAAATGTTGCTACAGTTCCTTAATTCCTTCCTGCCGCTTCAGACACTAGCAACTTGCGCTGTGACGAGGTGTCCAGACGACCCTCCATGGCTATGTTCCAGCTCCAGGGACTGAATAACACACAACTCACCTTTGTTGCTTCAAGCTTTAACTAATATATTCATATAAAAAGTTATTATTTTACTAGTGAGAGAAAAACAACGGTGGACACGTCGAAAATATGTCAGTCTCACTTGGTGTGGTTTGCTGGAAATGAAGTGTTTGTGGTTCAAATACTGTCTGGATGTACTCACCCTTTCTTCACACAAATTCTAGAACAATTCCTCTAAGTTGTAAGTTTAGTAAATATGTGAATATTTCAGACAGAATGCAAAGCATGAAAATAAAACTTAATTTGAACTGTGTAGGTGATTAACTCCGATAACAAGGTTGTCAACTAAATCTAACTCTTGACTTAGTTTTCTAAATGAACACCGATGAGTAATTTCAAAGATAGGACGGAGAAGGAAACATAAAGTGTGAGTGAGAGGAGGAGAATGGAGGAAGGATGGAGGAAGACTAAAATGACCCGGATAAATGTCTAGAAATGTCCTTTTTGTCCTTGAAACAAGAGTTTGAAAACAAAGCAAGCAAACTCGAATAATACAATCATTTGTTTGGTGGATCTGCAGAAAGTAATGTGAATAAACTAGTTTTTACAAAATAAATTATTTAAAAAATACAGTGATTACAGGATTTGAAAACATATTTGATTAGTTGTACTAATGTAAACAAATAGCATCTTGTGTTATTTAATGAACTGTTGTGGTCGAATCCATGTCTGATGTTATTACTATGTTCTAAAGAGAATATAGCTCAGTGGTTAGAGTCATAAATATATCAAGGCCATGCCCAAACATTTACCACATAGAATACTTTGAAATCTTCAAATCCATTCTTTAAAAAAGACTTATTCTAAGCTGTTATTTAAAAATAAATGTTATGAGTCACACAATGTGTAAAACAATTGCAAAATGTCTAAAATATTCATGATGAGTCTAAAAATACCTCGTCTTGGTTAACGTTCCTGTTAAACCTCGCAATTTCGGGTAAGATGCTAACCAAAACACAAAGGGTTGATAAGAAAGGGTATTTCATTTATCCCTAAATCAACCCTTTTCAAATTTCCCAATCAAGGATGATTTATTGTATTTATCACATATTTTTTAACAGTCTTAGTAACTACTAAATAACAACATTTCCAGTTCTAAATGTTTTACAGCAAGTATTTTTGTGTGTCTGTGTAAATGTGTTACTAAACAATACCGTGCAACCATCTCATGTTAGAGCCATATCCAGGCGAAGGATGCATTTTATTAATACCAAGAAACAAAATATACCACTTTTTAAATGTGAAATTGATGGCACTTTTTTAGAAAAGTGTTTAACTTCTCTGATTTTCCCATGATTGTAGCCACCATGTTTGACTTTATTCCAAGAGGTGGGGCTTCAAATCTGACCAGACGCATTGAACAAGGTTTAAAACACACAATTATAAGATTATTGTACACCATTTTGAAAAAAGACGATGCAGTTCCTGATTCTCCTGCCTCGCCTTCCTCTTGCAATAGATAATTAACACACACACACAACAGTCAACGGTGGAGTCAGAAAAGTATGTTGACGCGTGTGTGTCATCAATGCATGTCATGACAGATGGCGAGATGAATGGTCAAATAGTCCTTGCGACTGAACACCTTGTTGCACACGTGGCAGAGAGTTTCCCCTGTATGTGTCTTCATGTGGTGGTACAGGCTGGTTGTGTGACGATACGTGCGTCCACAGATCTTGCAGGGGTAGAGTCTGCGCCCCAGGTTTCCCTCCAAGCCTGAACACAAGACACATCAGACTTAGGAACAAACAACGAGCAAGAGCTGGGAGAATTCTTATTGGAGGCATTCAACATGTTGATCAACCCCCTCCTTCGTGATCAACCAGGCTACTAGGGATGTGTGAACATTCAACATGTTGATCAACCCCCTCCTTCATGATCATCCAGGCTACTAGGGATGTGTGAACATTCAACATGTTGATCAACCCCTCCTTCATGATCAACCAGGCTACTAGGGATGTGTGAACATTCAACATGTTGATCAACCCCCTCCTTCGTGATCATCCAGGCTACTAGGGATATGTGAACATTCAACATGTTGATCAACCCCCTCCTTCATGATCAACCAGGCTACTAGGGATGTGTGAACATTCAACATGTTGATCAACCCCCTCCTTCATGATCAACCAGGCTACTAGGGATGTGTGAACATTCAACATGTTGATCAACCCCTCCTTCATGATCAACCAGGCTACTAGGGATGTGTGAACATTCAACATGTTGATCAACCCCTCCTTCATAATCAACCAGGTTACTCAACTTCTTCTTCGTATCTTCAAAACACTTTGAAAGAAAAATAAAGCTTGGATATATTATGAACATATTTGAACTCTCTCAATAAATATCCCATTTTTCAACAGGATTCTTGTTAGTTACAGCTACTAAACAGTGTTTTAACACCGACTAGAAATTAAATGACAGCTACAACGTAAACATAGATAATTTCAAAAAGTCAGCATAAAATAATAATATAGTAAGCTTTGTTTTATTCGCTGAACCTTTCTCTTTACATAAAGCAGTGTCATGAGACAACAAGAACCTTATTTTCACTTTGTTTGAGCTTAAAGCTTTGCTTCAATTTCACTTTGAATGTTTCAAGCTTTGCTTCACATTTACAAAGTTACCTTCGCACAAACTTACCGGTTACTATAAATATAACAGTTGGTTGGTTTCCATTGAATTAAAGTCCATCATATATTTGAAATGACTGCAAAAACAAATACACAACGTTTGAAGGTAAGAAAGGATAAGGAAATGAAACTCTTATTTGTTTTGAAAAACTATTTATTTTAATATTTCCTTTGTGTAAAGTTAATGAGGCTGGAGGTGGATAACCCAATCATTGCCAGTTAATAAAACAAAGTTTATTTTATTTGCAATACAAATAAGATTTGTGTAAATATCAAACAAATGCGGCTACAGTGGGCTGTGAGGAGGGTAAGCAGTTTTCCTTGAAAGCAAATGTTCGTCTCGTAGTTTCCAACTTTGGTTTTAAACAATGATCTGTAAAAGTGCAGCACGATGCAACACCTGATTATTGTCTCCTAACCTAAAAATGTACACAAGGCCAGAATAAAAGTGGAAGCGCCCAGGGCCCCGCGCATGAAGGGGTTCCTATAAAATAGTTCTTTGAAAGTGCAACAAAGAGAGAAGTATGTTATCTCTCTCATCCCAACGAGCATAATCCAATCCTGACTCCCGTCCAAGGAGTCAAACCAATAGCTGGAATTAACAGTTATGTTTAAGGTACCAGAACCGTAATAGGAACCGATAAATATTTTTATATTAATAAGGTTCTTATCGCTTCTTAAAGTTTCTAGCTTTTAAAACCTATTTTCAATACTTGCATTTTATGACCTTCTCGTTAATTTAAATTTGAAATATATTTGATCCGGCCCTGATTGTACTTACATTGCAATAAGACTAATTAAGTTATGAATGATTAGAACCAGAAGAGTATCATTACTAAACTTGATCAACTTAGACTGAAGGTCCAGTGTTCACATCCAGGGCCATCTGGAGGGAGGGAGCGTACACAGAGCTGCTCTAGGAGAACAGGATGAGGGGGAATATTAGGACATGTACAAGTACACATCTTGAGATAAAATGACAAATTCCAAACCAACCTCAGTTGGAGTCAAACCCGGAACACTTGAGTTAAAACACAATGTTGCTAGAGTTCCCGGTTGACCGTCTCTTGACCTGTTGCACAGATTAAGGAGACATTTACCACAGTGTGATTTGCCTCATGCTCTCTAAGAGATGGATTTGAATAATTGTTTCTATCTGAAGAGTCAGCAACCAAAATAACTTGTGTCGAATGTCACAAACAAATAAGAGAAACACTCAAATATAATAATAATTATATTAAGAACATAATCCTGATGTTGAAACATCTGTTATCAACATGTAACACAACAGGCATGTTATCAACATATACCATGGCATTGAGCCAAGTGCCGGCCGAGATTGTTTTTGTTACTGAACACTTTCCGACACAGGTGACAGATAGTTTCTCCCTGATGTGACTTCATGTGGTTGGATAGGTTGGTCTTGTGACGATAGGTGTGGCCGCATATCTTGCAGGGGTAGCGTGGGCGTCCCTGGTTCCATATTAAGCCTAGGGACACAAACAAACAAGCATTAGTAGAATATTCAGCGCAATCCTAGTGAACTTATTGTTGAACCATCAGAGTGAACATTCAGCTATACAGCCCCAGCTTAGGACTGCAAATAGTCGAGCAAATCTCAACCGTAGATACTTTTAATATTTAAATACTTTATTTTAATACATTAATATATATGATTCATCATTGAAATTGAATAAAATAAATGGTTATACTAGGTGTTGATATAGAAGCTTAAATTAATACAAAGATGTAAATAACACCAAATGCCCTGAGAGACAGAGCACAACCATGAACCAACCAGGAGATATATAACCATGAACCAACATGGATATATATAACAATGAACCGACAAGGAGATATATAACCATGAACCGACAAGGAGATATATAACCATGAACCGACAAGGAGATATATAACCATGAACCGACAAGGAGATATATAACCATGAACCGACACGGATATATATAACCATGAANATGAACCGACACGGATATATATAACCATGAACTGACAAGGAGATATATAACCATGAACCGACAAGGAGATATTGTGCAGCAGCCTCCTCCCCTCGGATGGACATGTTACATGCATGACACTGGACCAGCTCAACACAGTCCACACTTTACACTGCTGACACTGGACAAACAGGTAATAGTCACCTCTTGAACAAAATCAATTGTTACTACCCAATCCCTTGACCTATGTTTCATTCTATCAAAACTCATCTGGACGCAACTTCCTAAAAGAGCAAACCAAAAAACACAAAAGAGACCAAATGAAATTGGTGGGACACTCACAAAGATATGAGCATATGAAATAAATAACTGCAGTAGCTCTGTGGCTAGCACGCAGCAAGACAACACTGTGTGAAAGGTGACAACATATTTTGAAAATAACAATGCAACAGGGATAGACACCATTTTTATATTAACATTAATTAACTGAAGTATTATAATTATAAGTCACAAGTTACTTTTCCTTAGTAGTTCATATGTGTAAGTGCTGTACAGGACATAGTTTGTACCAATTGTCACATCTGCGACAGAAACACGGACAGTGGGTGTGAGAGACTAGTAATCTGACCCGGCCACTGGATGGAAACAGTTCAGCAAGATTGATTGATTGATGTGTAAACATTTTATATAAAAATATATCAGATTAGGGTGATTATAGAAGATACATTTTGATAAAAATTAAAATAAAAAACTTTTCAACACTTTATAAATACTATACAATAAATGTAATGATTAAAAAATATTGGCTGTTTTTATTTATTTTTATTTCAATAAATTAGGTGATTAAAACATACAAATATATATATAATTTTTAAAAATAAAGCTTATTTAATAATAATTGAATGTATCTAAAGGAAAGCTAAGTGATTACAGACAATGATATGAGATAATATCAAAACATTAACATTCTCAAACCTTGTTCAGTGCCTGAAAAATATCAGACACTAGAGAAAGAATACGTAAGATCTAAGTACAGGCTGTACTTTATCAGATGATAGAAACTTGAGCTGTGAGCTTTGTGTAGAGCTACCAACCTAACCACTGATACAATATCTAGCAGTTGTACCATCACTCACTGATATTAGAGTCCATATTCAACAAAAACTTCGTGATAAATTGCGTCTTGGAAATCATTTGGCAAAAATGAAAGACATCAAAAAGCTGGGAGAGTTTTTACAAAAGATATTTCCTCAAACAGACCTGAGCTAATCGGAGGTAAAAAAAGTGTACAGGAAATGTCATTATAATATAATCGGATCACAGTTACAAACATAAATATTTATAAGCCATTAAACTCCAGGTAGTTTGTTTGTAAGTTATACTACAAGCTTGCTATGTTGGCAGCCAATGTACAATATCGACATCACTTAGCACAGCTGAGTGTTAAAATGTTCTGAGTTTTGTCAACTCTTCCATTTCTCTGTTTCCGTCTGGTTGTTATAATATTCTTTCTTTTAATACTTGATGAGTAGTTGTCTCTTACCTGTCACAGGAAATGAAATGATCAAGAGAAGAAGGTCAAGCTTGTAACTTAATATCGAAAGAGTGATCAAGGTGAGGGGGAAGCTTATAAAAGCTAATAAAAGCTATTCTACAATTGATAAGCGCAAGAAAGGTTGGGTTTTGTTTGTAAAAATGTATATATTTCTTTCAGTTATTATGTAAGAATAGATAAAATGAGAGTGAACTAAATTAATTATCTTTTTATCAAATAAAATCGATAGAAAATCCAGCTTTGTTATGTTCTGCCTCGTGGTCTATACTCTAAAAGTTCAAAGTTCCGGCTTTCAAGGTCATACACAGGCTTCTGGAGGTGCAGACATTAGCAAACTATGGAGAGATAGTCCACTGCTACACTGCTCATGACAGGTACTAAGGAACTGTCGAGCTCATAATGTGCGCAAATAAAACTATTTGTGTCTATTGAAGCAACATTTTAATTAGTTTGATGGAAAAATGTTTTGTGTCATAAAAACTGCAAAAGTAGGAATCTTAATTTGAGTTTTCTTCCAGCGCACCCTAAAAGCTTATTTAATATAATATTTAGTGTAAAAAGAATGAACACAGCATTGAGTAGTTAGGAGCTCTGAGCACACACAGTTTGGAATATTTTACATTCCGTGGAGTGGCGGTATTTGGTCATGTTCAATGGTTGCTCAACTATTCCTTGTAGTTAGACTTCACGGCAACACAGACAGACATCAGTAAACTATGTAGACATCAACGTATGCCATGACAGCTGGCAAGATGACGGTTCAGATGTCCCTTGCGACTGTATACCTTGTCACACAGTTGACAGATTGTCTCGCCAGTATGTGACTTCATGTGATGGTGCAGGTTGGTGGTGTGACGGTATGACTGGCCACATATCTTGCAGGGGTAACGTTGGGGTCCTTGGTTCAAAACCAAGCCTAGATACAAACAGAACCAGGGTTTAGTAAACAGTTCATAGAAAGAGAGTCACTTAACTATGTTCAGGAAATACAGGACGAGCACTAATAACTCTTTGGAAAAACAGCAATTAGGAATACTACTTTTAAAATGTAATTTGAGTTAATTTACATTCAGGATAGAATGTTCAAATTGAATATAAATATTTATGATACATAAAATATAATCAACCATAGAATAAAAATGTGTTAATGTTTATAAATGTTGAATAGAGCTATTTATTGTGAAATGTCCAATTTAAGTTGTACTGAGGATGTTTGGTGAATGGTGAATGGTGAAAATGTAAACACCAAAATAGATGTCACCTCATATGTTCCTTGGCACGAAAATTGAACGTCTTTGTTTTCCCTAATGTTCCCTGGCGCGAGAATTGAACGTCTTTGTTTTCCCTAATGTTCCCTGGCGCGAGA
>CABFVZ010005764.1:0-26218 GCA_902151445.1 Timema monikensis
CGGAGGGCTTTCAGAACTATAATCCTCAATCTTTCTCTCTGCCAGCTATGCACTATTGTAGTGGGTTGGAGGGCTTTCAGAACAATAATCCTCAATCTTTCTCTCTGCCAGCTATGCACTAGTGTAGTGGGTCGGAGGGCTTTCAGAACTATAATCCTCAATCTTTCTCTCTGCCAGCTATGCACTATTGTAGTGGGTTGGAGGGCTTTCAGAACAATAAACACCTAACCACCAATTACAAGTTTGCTTCAAATCTAAATCTAATTTCAGATCTCTTCACAGGTACACCTCACTCTTTAGGTGAGATGGAAGGGGTTACGAGAAAAAGCCAGTGTTTTTGTGGTTTAAATGGCAAAACATTTCCTCGGCCAAAATTAATAAAGTATTGCTCCGGAACAAATATAAAATTTAATTTTCTTCACATGATCTCAAAATTTCTTGAATACCTGTCAATGGTGTTCTGTAATTTAATGACAACTTGTTCTCTTTATTTAAAAAGTTTGTCATCTAATTCCGCTAAGCTCATGACAGATATTCAACAACTGATGATACCCACATGTGAATAAAATTAAACTCTATGTTTGTACTGAAGCAATATTTATTTATTTTGGCGCGTCCCCTTCCACCCCACCTTAAAGAGAGTGTTTTGTTTCACAGTGAAGATCTTCAACAACACGTGCTCCTACTTGTACCCTGAGCTGTGCTCCAGCTACGGTCTCACCTGTGGTTGTCTCCCGGACTCTGCCAGCATACTGAAGTGTATTTGCGCCCAGGGCTACCACTACGAAAATGATGATCAACTCTGCTGGATCTCCAAAGGTGAGGAAATGGGGGGCGCGAGGAATTAGTCAGCAGGTATTGTTGTTGACCGATATTAAGGGTGTTGTAGAGTCCAAAATATCGTCAGACGTCAGATTCACATTACGTCGACTAAGTATAATAGTTTTATGTTTGCGAGATTTCCCCACTTTTATTTATTTTTGACCGAATGTCCCTTGTGCTCACCGTTATTAACGTCCGAGACTTGCAGACTAGACTCTTGACGAAGGAGTTCTAATATTTCGCTCCGTTCTGCAAAGGCTTATCAGCGGTTATACACAATGTTATTGATTTAAAGATATTTTTTTACAGTCTGGATGAAGGGGGGTGAGTAACAACAATTCATACTTTTCCTCCTGTAAATGTGCTTATTTATACCTTGAACTTTTTTTTTCTGAGATCATTGCCTG
The DNA here is from genome assembly GCA_902151445.1 of Timema monikensis. Taxonomy (NCBI): domain Eukaryota; kingdom Metazoa; phylum Arthropoda; class Insecta; order Phasmatodea; family Timematidae; genus Timema; species Timema monikensis. The sequence continues at coordinate 1,230 of CABFVZ010005764.1, forward strand.
ACTGATAGTACAAATGACCTGTCAGAAGTGAAAATGTTTTACTTTGGACGTTTACGCAACGAAGTGACCCAACTATGTGTTCACTTTGAATTGAGCGTGCACTAAACACAACTTTTTTTAAACTTTTTTCTTATTCTATATAATGAACGTAAAAAAATGCTAGTTGAAACTGTACTAACTAAATTTGCCAAAACGTACAGCGCCAGATACAGAATAAGGGAGTTTGAATTTTACTAACGCACATTTATTTTGCTCCATTGCTCCATTGATCTTAATAAAATCACACATTTGTATTATTATTATTATTATTATTATTATTATTATTATTATTATTATTATTATTAGCACCGCGTCTTACTACCCGTTCGGGTTATACGCACTTACGCTAATGTGTAATGGTAGGGTGATAGTGAGATGAAATGAAGGACCTACAGTTTAACGTGGAATCCGAACCACACATTTGTAGCCGATGATTTCCGCACGTCCATAATAGACTCTGCCTTAAAATATGAGTGAAGAATTACCCTGAGCACGGGACGATTCCTGGATAGCTAAGTGGTTAGAGTATTGGCGTACTAAGCCAAAGGTCCCGGTTTCGATTCCCGTGTCCAGGTTTCATTTTTCAATTTTCAGAATATGGTATCTAAATGCGAATAGATCCTCACTAAAACATATATAACAAATATTTGATTTTTAACATAATGGTGTTGAAAAAAGCGAGTGAAAGAATTGGTCTATTTTAATTGTTGTGATGAGCTAGGAAAGATTAGGGCGAAACAGCTGACAACTCAAAACAACTTGTCCTCGTTGTCTAGGAAACTGGGCCGATTTGAAGTATAAACGGTTTTGTTTTAGAGCTATCGAGGCTGACAAAACCATATCTAATCAGATTGATCACTCTGCCCGTTTTCCTGTACACGCCAATTAGAACATCGGGTCATCGGGTATTTGGGTTGGAGGGTAACCGTCATGCCCAAGGGTTTGCTGGGTTTGAATCTGTGGAAGTGTTAGTCGAGCCATTAGTTAGGAATTTCTCATCAAGCCAGTTCTCTCATTGCTCCTTCTATTCGGAGCTCAGAATCTTGGATACAAACTTGGCGACAACGCAGTGCATGTTAAAAATGGACGTGAGGATTGTCCACACTGATCTTTATTACACACTCACGGTGTCAGAAATGTCCTTATTGGTCATCCGGTGATCCACACGCACAAGTTGCCTAACTCTGCTCACAATATCCGGTTTTGTTCTCGTAGAAGGTCATCCTGACCTCTTTTCGTCTTTCAGTGACGTTCTGCAAATTCTAAAGCGTGAGTGCCATTCAAAACACACTGGATGGCTCATAAATTCATTGCCATAAGCTTGCTGCATCATTTGGAAGGTCTCCTTTCCAGATATTCCGAGCAAGATGCAGAATTTTATGTTCGTTCATTGCTCGAGTTTGCGGTCCATAATATAATCACACATGCACACGTGCACGTCATCAAATAAACGTGTGTAACACAGCCACTGGTCTACACAGAATGATGCCACTTGTCGTACTGATAAATGAAGGTCACAGGTCATCACACCAGCGCACGTATCCCCATGCTCCACTCTGTTTTCTGTTTAAAAAACCAATCTTGAAACTGTTTTATATCCCCTCCTATATATGTATGCATGCGTATGAGAGAAAAGCGTCATCAATTCATTTATACAAAAATGTGTCAAAGGGGACTTGAAATCACGTGGGTTGATATAGCCTCTTTCACCAGTCTAATAACTATCTAGAATTATTGACCAGTCTAGGAAGCCCTTCAACCCCCTCCTCTGTTTTGGAAAACCACCGTGAAACATTACAATGGTAAGGATTCGTTATTTGGATCATATTCGTAAAGAAAAACAACTTATTTTAGAATTTATAAACATTTTAAATAACAAAATCACTTATCGTGACATAGCAGTTGTGGATGAAAGGGCACTGTTAGTGGTAAAATATTTCACTTCCGGATATCAGCACCAAATTTGGTATCATTCTTCTTTATGTATTCAAGAACATAAACCAACTGGGAGACACTCCCAGAAGACCTTGCAGAGGCATGTGTTGACGTAATCAAAATGGCTGTCATCTGACACTACCTCACAACTTTAACCCAGTTATATTGCAAGAACCATCCAATAAATCATAGTGGAATTTTACGTGGAACTCGTTTACGTGTTGAAAAACATAACTCAGCCAGTATACACTACCAGAAGACCTTGCGGTTGCATGTGATAACGTGATCAAAATTACTGGAAACTTAACAGTACCGTACAAATATCCCCTAGTGATAATTCAATAACTACCGTATCGAAATTTGAAAATAAGTTAAATTTCTTAAGGAAATATATAGGATGATTATGAAAATTTTATATTAAATGTGGTATTTCTCATTAAATATGAAACCACGTAATTCATTAATATAACAAAATATATAACGTTCCAATTTAATTGGTTGTTAACAATAGTCAGTTGCCATCCCTTCTGGAGTAATGTCCTTCCCAGGCACATATAAGTGTATGTTGAAGTCCACTTCTAACACAATAACACCTTAAGCAGCTTCTTTAACACTTGCAGGTGACTAGTACAGTGTGTGCTCACGTCTGGTATTGTTGTCCATACAGGCTCATACGTGAAGTCATCACTTGTTTTCCATCTCCATGACCTTGGGTCCAACAGCATAGGGTTAGCTGTCAGACAGTTTTTACAGATGTTACACTGGAAGATTACACGTATCAAGTGTTGCAACAATGCATCAGAGGTTGGTGGGATTTTGTTGATTCCTCGGTTTTTTTTGGTAAAGAGTATTTGTCTAGCCTCATTAACATCTACTGCAGTAGCTGTAGGATGATACATAAGCACCACAAAACGCCGAAGCACAGATAATGCAAGAATGTTAGGCGTAAGGGTTTTTGGGATGCCTAAATATTCTTGGAAAGCAACATCAACATCCCGAAATGACATCCATGCCCTCCAAGCACTATTTTTACCAACACCTAAAATGGTAGAAACTGTGTCGAATCCTGTGAAGCACTGTAATAAGAGAACCAAGCTCGGTATTCCACTGGTAAGTTGAGTGTATAATAACATGAACAGGTATATTTGGCCATTCCTCCCAGTCCCGTAGTCAATCCATAGCTCTTGTAGGTAAGAGATTTGTGGGAATGCATAAAGGGCTATCATTAAGACATCAGAATTGACTGTTTTTATGATACAATTTTGTGATTTTTTTAAAGCATCCCAAGCATGCTCGTGAAAGCTGGGTTATATTGAGTTTACATTTGTTCCAACTCTGAAGTAATTACTATTTCTTTATATGTGGATAGCACATTCTTCTCGTCTATTTCCATTGCTGTCAAATCATTTGCTAAGCGGCAAAACAATTCTTCTTTATTTTTGTCCTCTCCAAGTAACCTTTTGAAATTCATTGGTATCTTCACACCAGGTTTTACAGCTATTCTGTTATCTAAGCCTCTCGACTGTCTTGTGTCCTTCTTTAGACTATCTCTCAAATACTGGTCGAATACTATATACATTCTAATTACTGATTTCAGTCTCTTCTGAAGATACTGTTGAGCAATAGTCTGACTGTACTGCTCAAATGTTGTAGAGTTCCTTGGTGGAATCGTATAGACAAGGGCGGCCCCATCAATAATAATAGCATTTGCTTCTGGTTGTAATGTAGCTGTTGTGCTAAATTTTCATATATCTGTAATGCATGAAACAATGTCAGATCTACTCGTAGGTTTTCGGAGTTTTCCTAGTTCAGAAATGGAAGGGGGATGGGGGTGATTTTAATTTGAATAGAATTCATTGACTTCTCCATCTATCACTTGACTGGCAACATACAATTTGTAGAATACATTGCTATCCCTCTTCGGTTGTGTGATTGTAATCTATCGAAATTATCAAATTTACGGAATTTTCTTAGTAATTTTTTTTTCAGAAAATTTAAACTAATTTGTATTTTTCACCTTATTTCAATTTCAATTGAGAAAATTGTTCTTGGACTATAATTATTGCGTAAAGGTTGTAAGGTACTGTGAAGTTGACTGTCATCTCGATGACGTCATCACATGCCACCCCAAGACCTTATGAAATTGAATATCCTGACTGATTTAGGTTTTGAAATATATAAGAAAGTAACATACGAGATTTCATCACGATTGATTCAATTGTTCTTGCAATATAACTAGGTTAAAGTTGTGAGGTTTTGTCAGATGGCAGCCATTTTGATTACGTCTTCACATGCCACCGCAAGGTCTTCTGGGAGTGTCTCACGGTTGATATCTGCTCTTGATTACATAAAGATGAACTGTACCAAATTTGATATTGGTATCCGGAAGTGAAATATTTCTACATTATTTGCCTCTAACACAACTAGGACCTAGGTGTTAGACACTCATTGTGCTTGGTTGCCAATGCCAGGGAGTTCAGTGTTCGACTACGAGCTAGGTACATTTAGATCTACACTTCAATTGTGTCCGAAACACTTGAGGTTTATTTTACAACTTTGTGAACCCTAAAGGACATATCTGTAAAAATAAAATTCTGTAATTTAGTAAAAAGCATACAAATAAATATAAAACAAAAAAAGTTACAAAGTTGAAAATATTACTACATTATTTAGTATTTATAAACAAAGTAATTAATTATTTTTTTAAATAACTTAACTTACTAATTAGGTTGACTGAAGTTAAGCTATGTGATTATTATATATAATTTACATTTCCAGTCCATGAATCGAGTCCGAGTGGATTTGTTTGAAATATAAAGTACGTCATAAACTCTCAATAGTGTTTGAAAAAGTTGATTTTAGTTAGTTCTCAATGGCTAAGATTTTAAATGAAGCTTTTTGCATACACAGCTGCATATTAGTTTTTATTTTTGTAGATGGCAACATTTCCGGCAATTATGGGGTTTTGTATCAACTTTTATCTTCATGAATAGTTTTTAAATCGCTTTTTGAAAAAGTGAAATCAATTATTTATTGAATGAAGGTATACATAATAATTATTTGAAATGTACACAAACTGTTTGTAGCAATATTTACTTACATTTAAAATGAAAACATCTGCACCGATAGGCACCTCGTCTAGTCTTGTTTGCGGGTGATGAGGGTGTCGGGTTTCAAATAACAGCCGTATATGGTGAGGTTTTCTTTCCATAAATAATTCCCAATTACACTCCACACAAATGCGGGCACAATTCCCTCTGAATTATATATAACAACCTCAGTCTTACTCAATTAGTGTAATTAAATGCATTTTGCCCAGATGGGTAGTAAGACAGGTAGAAAAAAAAACGTAGACAGCTGATTAATAATAATTGTGGTTTTCTTGATTAAAAAAAGTAGAGAGCTGATTAATAATAATTGTGGTTTTCTTGATTAAAAAAAGTATACTCTTTTATGCAGAGAATATTTATTTATATTCTCGTACAGATGCAAATATTAATCACCCAAAATATCCGTATAAAACATTTATGATATATAAATTGTAGTTGTGTTCATACACATTAATGGCTGATAACAAGAATTGGCACGTGTAATTTATTTTGAATTTTTAAGTGAATTTTAACCATACAATAAGTATTAAATTATTAGGAAATGGAAAACTTTAGCTAATATTAGAAAAGTTACTCGGATAATAAAATGGGAGTCATGTAGTTTGTCATGAGGACCAGAGGGCCCAGGTTGAGGTGACACGTTTCTGTTCAAACACTCATCTCGGGACATTTTTACCTGTTAAGAATCGATATGAATAGTATATAATATTAATATAGGCTATAAATAGTTCATTAACACACAGTGAAAGCAATAACATAATAGCTATCGGAAGGATAATACTATTACAAGTACTAAATTTGCTAAAATGTTGTGATACAACATATTAATAAATAAGATATTAAATGCTTTGATGATTATTATTAGGATCATTTGGTCAATAAAGTGTGTAACCCTGTAGAAACTGGCCAAGAAATGTTTGCATAATAGATACAATCATTGATCTTAGCGAGAGGTGTCAATAGTGTAAAAACATTTTTTAAGTCTCAAGATGGAATTCGTTCGTTCACATTTACTACTAGGGTCAATTTTTTACAATATCATTTAATCCAAAAATTCTTCTTCTTTCGTTTGGAAAAACTTCTAAGTTTGAGGAAATTTCTTGAAACAAACTCCAACAAATCCGTCATCTTGAGGGTGTAGCACTTTGCTAACTTAGAGCCTGATTGTGTCTTGGGTCTTACTATATATACACTTTGACCATTAGGAAGTCTCTGGGACTATAACAAGTCTCAGGTGTTCTAGGACTCTCTGGAATGTTAATGTTAGATTATTCATCAGATGTTGTTGATAACACAACCTCTTTGTCACTAACATGTAGGGAGTAGTCAAAGTCATACAAAGAACTTGATTCTGGGAATAATCTTGGCTTCCTTTTGGGAAGTCCTTTAGTTGTTTTAGGTGCTGGTTCTCTTGCAACTATATTACTTGAATCTCTGCTTTGAATTCCTGAAGGTCCGGTTTCAGAGTCAGCCAGCCACACATAGTTCTCCTAAGTCTGTCCCTTCAACACTTTTTCCTGGTGTGACGTTAAGTTTTGTTTTCTTCTTCTTTGGTTTCAGAGCACTATCAAACTGTCTTAATGTCTGCATCAATTCTTTGAAAGTCTCGTCAATTGCTTCTAACCAAACCGGTTCTGACAATGGTGTTTGTAATCCTGATTGACTTCCACTCTGATTACAGTTACAGCTTAGCAACATCTGAAGAAATTTAGTACGATATAAATGCACAATGTCACACTTTTTGAATCCAGATTTCATGATTTCCTCCTTAAGAGAATCGCACAGTTTTTTCAACAGCCCAGGGAACTTCTGTTTGGTGACAATAGCTTCACCTCTGCCTGGTCCTTTGTTCTATTCTTCAATGATTTGACACCAAGAAATTTTCATAGGCCTGAAAAGTGCCACGTTGAGGGGTTGGGTGAGGTAAGTGGAATTACTGGGTAAAATTATAAACTTTATGTTCTTTTCTTTGCATAGATTGCTCATATATAACGACAAATAAGACAAGTAGTCCCCAATCAAGTATTTTGTCCCTTCGAGGTCTTTAAAAAAGGGGAGGGGGGGTTGCAATTGATTATACCTAGTCCACAAAGCAGAAACTGTCGAACCAGACTAACTTGGTTCGATTGAATCGTGAATTTTTTTATCTCCCTCCTTCCAACTATCGTACAAATGCTGCTCCTTATAAACTACATAAGGAGGCAGTATTTTACCTTCTCCATTTGCAGAAAACATCACTGAAGTAGATGCTTTTGAAGAGTTTAGTATCCTTTCTGGGTACTTGCATCCACGCCTGAAGATCAATTTACGTTTTCCTGGGTCGTCACACAAATTGATCTCATCATAATTGATTATGTGACTTGCAGGTACGTCCTTAAGCTCTCATTAAAGCTCGTCAAAATATTTGCTGACGATATCAGGAGACATAGCTGCCCTCAACCTTTTAATATTATGGCACATTTTTGATGCCAATGAGTTTTTGTGACGAGTTAGAAAATAATACACCCAGTCACGGCCAGAAGAGTTGTTCTTGAACTTTTGTACAATTTTTACTTGGCGTTCAAGATGATCTCGCACTAGTAACCGTAAAGTGATTGAATCAAGAGGGTAGCCCCAGTCGCTACAAACTCTCAACCTGTCAACTAAAATTGCCTCTTCTTCTTCATTTAGTGTTGTCTGTCCTTTTTTCTTGGTTTGATAATTTTTCCCATATCTATGTAGGATAGTAGTTGGAATATTGAACTTATAAGAACATTTCCTGTAACTAAGTTCTTTTTTGATATCATCAATGGCTTGGTTTAGATATTTTGGTGTGTATTTCTTATTCATGCTCTTTAGAGCTATAGGTTGATATTTTTGCTGCAGGTTTTCCGAAACACAGTTGACAGTAATTTTTTACTTACAAGAGAAGTTTTGGCGATTCCAAATATCCGTGGTTTTTAATGGCGTTGTTTACACTCTTGAAAATATGAAATCAATAATGCCATCAACACAAAACTTGATTTCCCAACGTATTATCATGTTAGCCAACTGGCAAAAATTTAACATTTCTAAAAGAGTAATATCTTTTTTAGGGCAATGTTTTTCTTATTACATGAAGTATTGTTCCTACTCACCTCACCGTTCCTATTCACCCCAATTTACGGTAGCAGTTTTTTTGGTCTGAGAGGGCAGTATTAGAAATGTATATTTAGGAATACTGTACCCTTAATTTTGAAGCATGACCTACAGCTTTTAAATAACAAGTCAGATGGACACGAAAACAAAGGTATCAGTACCGGTTTATCTGGTTTACCGAAGACAAAGAGGTTGGGGTTAGAATCTCAGTCGGGTGTACTGAGGGTGTGCTTACTTAAACGGCTATAAATTTTCCCATAGTGAGAACACGTAAGTAAATGAGGAATAGCCCGAGCACCAAGTAAAATAAACCGTAAAATATTTACAAAATCTCTCACCAAAATTAAGAAACAAAACAATAAAATATGACAACATGTGCGCGTTCTTTGGTTTCAAGGTCTGAACGCAAGCTGCACAGATAACAAAGACTGTAAGGTGAGTATTGGAAGTGCCATCTGTGTAGAGTCCGATGAAGACGACAGGATGTGCGCCTGCTCTCCAGGGACCAGCGTCAGTGCTGACGGACAGAATTGCGTCAACGTCACCGGTGAGTGTCGTGGTCTCGTTCGAGTTGTCCTCCTCATCCTTAACACTTAGAGTAAGCTGTCGTTAATACCACTGGTTGTAAAGATTAAATTACATTTTTGATTTGAAAGGGGGATTTCAATTGTGAAATTTTTGCTGAAAATCTATTGGTTTTTGGTGAAGATTCTTTAATGAAAAAAAAAAATCAGGGAGTCTTCTTCATGTAAATGTTTCAACATTGGGTGTCTTTAAAAGAAAATTAGAGGACGTTTTCATAATAAAAATAAAGATATTTAACACAATTTGCAATACTCTTATACACAAATTTTACACAAATATATAAAATATAGGTAGTAATTTTACCATATAATTTGGTGAGAACAAGTATATACTGTACGAGTATGTACTGTATATTTGAATCAGATTTAGAGTGGGTACAATTTACCCATGCATTCTCTTGTTTATGCGCCACTGCATTATTGTATATTCGATGAATAAGCTATCCATGACTATCGTATATTTTATAATAGAAACAGAGCTACCGTATTACTCTAAACTATCTATATTTAGGATAGATTTTTTTATTTATGGCAATTTTTTATAGGATTCTAGATTATTGAGGCGTATTTCTAACAATACATTTGTCCAAATCATGTATTATACATCTCATAGCACCACCACTCATCAACGGCCGATTAAATCATGACCCCAACAGGAATCAAACCCAAATCTGTCTTAGAACATTTAAATTTATCTTTCCCTCGCAATTTTGTTGAAATACTGACGCTCTTGTATTGTCTAAGGCTGGTGTGTGCCTAACCTAAGTAGCGTGCTTTAGGCTTGGCGTGCACCAAAAAAACACGCAGAAATCAAAGCTTTGTTAGGCCTCAATTTGGATTCATAAAAGGAACCAGAAATGCCATTGGGATACTAAAAATAATTTCAGGGAGAGGTCTGGTAGTCAAGGAAGAAGTCTACGTTGGTTTCATCGACTGGAAAACGGCATTAGATAGAGTGAAATGGAAAAAAAAACTGATGGAAACACTAAAGAAGATAGGCATCGACTGGAGGGACAAAAGGATGATTACAAATTTTTATCTGGGACAGTGAAGCTGAATGGTAGAGAGACCAACAGCATAGAGAGAGGAAGAGGAGTGAGAGAGGGATGCGGTTTGTCACCCAGTCTGTTCAACTCTGGAGGGTGGCTGGAGAGGGACGTGGTAATTTCAGGATAGGAAGACACACAATCAAACCACTAAAATACACAGCTGATTTAGCATTGCTGGTCAAAAATAAAAAATAGTTGCATGGAGCTCAACAATGAGAAGTCAAAATTGATGGCAATTTCAAAAAATGGACAGCCCTGAAAATCAAAATAGGACACTAGGAGTTGGTAAACATAGAGTAGTTCAAGTTCCTGGAAAGTCTGCGGTCAAAGAGAGCCTTCTGGCTACTGTATCAAGGACATTAGGTCGAGGATCGCCATGTCCAAGGATGCTTTCAAAACGAAGAAATTACTTCTGACCAGCAAGTTAAGTTTGGAAAATGAAATGCTACATTTGGAATCTCGCACTAGATGGAGCAGAAACTTGGATTCTTAGGAATATGAAAAATACACACTTAGAAAGCTCTGAAATGTGGTGCTGGAGAAGACTTGAGCAGATCAGGTGAACAAACAGAGTGACAAATGAAGGAGTCCTAAGGAGATTGGGTGAGAAGAAGACCATTATGGTAAGTAAACTAGATCGGACACATCCTTAGGAAGAACTGTTTTCTAAACGACGTCATAGAATTAAAAGTTAAGGGAAAGAGAATCTAAGGAAGAAGGAGGATTCAAATATTGGATGATTTGAAGAAAAAAGAAAATTCTGAGCATTAAATGAAGAAGGAGAGGGCAACTTGCATCAGCGGTCTAAATTCACTGACAAAAGTAATGAACCTATCATAAGATAGAGCACATAATAATAGTAATAATAGTGCTTCAAAAGTAAGGGTGGACCGATACATACTTTTCTCGGTTCCAATACCTTGCTCGATACTATCAATTCATCTCCTTGATACTTGATACCCTTTTAGATAATATTCAAAATAAAATTGAATAAATCATAATTTTGTAAGCATAGAAATTAGGTCAAAAGAAAAGTGTTTAATTTGTTTCAATTTATTTGTTTCCATACGTCACAAAATATGGAAACTAGTTAATTAAGCTATTTAAACAAAATATAACACGATGCAACCAGACAAAAGTAACATTTACGATTAGAAGTAGGCCAATAATCAGAAGTGTTATTGCTTATTAAGAAATAAATTATTATTAAAGTCAGTTTTTATAGACACATTAGCATATTTAATTACATATAAAGTATTATAGATAGTTGTAAGGTTGTAGGCTAACACATATGTCAAGAAAATAAACATAATAAAATAAACCCGTTTGAGGAGTTAACCGTGTTGATTACTAAATAGTGATATCGAGATTTTTAGCGCATAGCATCGATCATTGCGATACCAGTCGATACCAAGTGTTTGCGAAGAATCGAGTATTGGTATCAACCCACCACTACTCAAAACCATTAATTCAATATATTCAAATGGGACTGCCATACACCAATTAGTCATGAATCAAAAATGCTTTAAAGCGATCCAAGAAAATTGTTTTAGCACCATTTAAAAAGAAAAAGCACCAAAAAGCATAACAGAACTAAATAAAGCGTACGTAGTCATGCCTGAGACCGAAACACTGGGAAAACGAGGGAAACAATTTTTGTACGCGCATACGCCACCCCCGCTTCCCCCACCCCTATACCCCCAAGAGTATACAGTACAATCTCGATCACAATGCATGCATGCCCAGTTTTGTTGTTTGGAGGAGAATTTAATGGAGTTAGATGATGATAAGCTGAGTGTGCTGGTGAAAACTAGACCCTATGTGTATGAGCTTATAGTCTTCTCTTTCGTCTTCTTCATGTTTATCAGGTGCCCCCAACAAATTATCTCAGGATGTTGTTGAGAGTACAACAAACATTGTCACATATCCACAACAACGTCCTCGTTAGGCACTGTAAGACTGAAGTCTCCCTTGCCTTCAATGCTTTGTTTTGCTGTGCTTTTTTGGTCTGCAGCAAAATATTTTATGAGAAAATTTGTTTTGAACCAATACAAAACAGTTTAAAGCAAGAATTATTGCTTTAAGAAAAAAACTCTTTTGCTTTGTTTTGCTGTAATCTTTTGGTCTGCAGCAAAATATTTTTTGAGAAAACTTGTTTTGAACCAATACAAAACAGTTTAAAGCAAAAATGTATTGCTCTAAGGAAAAACTCTTTTGCTTTGTTTTGCTGTTCTTTTTTGGTGTGCGCCCAGCCTACCAATGAACTAACTTTACAACGCAAGTATATTATACGATTGTTCGTTCCCAGCCTAACTGTAATCAAACCAAAGTCCCTCAGAAAATTTGAAATTGCCAACATTCCACTTCCCAGATAAATTGTGACTTTAAATGGAATCAAACCCAAGTCGCTTTCAGGTAGTAGATATTTACCGGTCTTCAAACTAAATTGCGCTGTTTGTTTTTTTAGGACTTGAATCCGCGTGTAGTACAGATGATGACTGCAGCCCTCTGGGTTCCTATGTCAGCTGCTACAGCGGCAGTTGCTCGTGCGATAGCAACTACTACAAGAACCCCTCCACAAATGCAGGGGAACCACTCTGTCTACCAGGTAGACTACAGTCATTCAAGAATCATTCAACTCAGGTATCCATTTGGGTGGATTACCAGCCTGCCTCGTCACTGTCACTTGGTTGACTTATTCCTTCCTTAATGTACCATCTGGGTCATTAGCAACCTATTTACACATGTGTTTCCACTGTTTCATCACGTACGTATGGTCTTATATTAACAATATCCCTGTAAGGCGCATATATGTTGATTTGTCATTTAATTATGACTCAGTGATATCGTATAATTATCCAAGCAAGTATCACTTTTAAACGTTGGCTGAAAAACTAGAAACATATACAAGCTTGAATTTGGTTTTATAGTCTATAGTAGAAGTATTGAACGTGGAGAAATTTTATGTAATAACAGCTAGAAATAAGATACAAATAATAATAATAATAATAATAATAATAACAAACTAATTGAGTGCTCTAAAATATTAAAGAACATGACATTTAGGTTGGTTGCACAATGCATCGAATTTTATGTGTTAACACATAGTGGAACAACATGTTTTTGTTTTAATTATGTGTGGAGCTCTCTTAATTACGTGTTTCCAGATGTAGAGGACGCACATTATCGAACAAAATTATAACACACGTTTACACAAATCAGCCTCATATTCATATTTCATGGCATAAAATGCACGGGACTTTTTTCATTGCGCAAGTGCCACCATCTTGCTTACTAGAATGCCGAGATGTATACCATAATGTATTGGTTTAATCTCAGGCTAGGTGGTTGTCAAGTTAGTTTTGCTAGATTTGTTGTGAAGTAGCAACATGTCGGTTACAAAGTGGAAGGAAAACACTGCTGAGTTAGACTTAGAAAAACCTATAGTATTTGTGCAAGAGAGTCCTGCTTTTCACAATTCTAATCTTGAGGACTACCATAACAAAGATTTCAACCATCCTTTTCTTAAACATTGCGTGGACAGATACTTATATCACGCTCCTCTTCTTCAGAAAGCATCAACTAGCCCCTTCCACAACAACAAAGCTACTTCATCATTTTCCTCCATCTTGTCGAATACAGAAAGAACGAGAGAAAAAATGTTGTATCGTGTTTTGTTCAATCATATTCCATGATAAAACTATCTTTACACAAATTTTTCGTTGTGTGTTAACACATAATTTTCAATGGCAAACATCTGCAAACTATTAACATACAAATTAAATTTACAAATTTAGTCTTAGGCTGTGGTCAGAGTAGCGCCGTTTTAGGCTGAATTAATGTTTGGGCGTTTTCAGCCAAATTATCCGAAAGTTTTGAACTCATGGTACTTTATTGACTTGGTTGGTCACTGTACAATTGATGAGTTTGGCCGAGAAAGTCCGACGTCAGATCAATTAAAATATATTTGTGTGTGTGTGTTTTTTTTACCGTTATTTGCCGATTTTCAAGTGATCACTATTTTTTTTAGCAAGGCATTGAAAAATGATGGAGTGCAAGAAATTAATAACTTTGAATTTTGAATTTTGTAGGTTATTTTAAGACCTCTTTACCAACAGGTTTTGGCTCAGGCGGCATCACTTTAAAATGGAAATAGTTTGAGCTATTGACATTTTTAAATGGCACATTTGCCTCAAGGCGTCTTGTTGAAGTTGTTTCGAATGTAGAATCGAAGGAGAGTTAAGATTATTTCGGACACTAAAACCATGCAATGTTGGATATTGAAAGACCCAGTTTCTGAGCTGTTGTAAATTGAAAAAACTAAAACTACGCGTTTATAAGGTATCACTTCAGAGTGAAAGAGAGAAATTGATGAAGATGAAGACGATTTCTTTCTTATGAGCTTACTGCCAAATTTGTGGGCCATACCAGACAAACATAAATGGTACACTCGTATTAAAATACAGCAGATACTGGTTGAAGAACAGGACTTATGTGAACATGCTCCTTCAGCCGTATCACTGATATGTGTCACTTTATGATAACCCGTTTCGGTGTTCGAATGGTGTAAGGCAGTGGTTCCCAACCATTTTAGCCTATCACCTACCTATGAAAATTGGATGCTGGTAACCCTTGCTAATCCCTAGTCCCCTCAAGTTAAATATGATAAACAATCAGCTAAAATGATCTTACATTCTTGTTACATTGTGCATTCATTTATTTTTATTTAAAACTAAATAATGATTATAAACAATTATGTTTACGAAAGTTTCATAAATTTTGAAAGTTCCTTTAAGACTTTTTATTAAGTATAAGAATACCCAGGAAAAATATAAATAAAAATTAAAAACCATGTCACACTTTTTCTTAAGTACAAGAGAAAAAATAATTTTTAATACCTTTCAAAAGTCCCAAATTTGTCCAAATTTCTTATCAATGGATGCCTGTTATCAGATGGACAATAAATACATCATTTGAAAAAAAATATCTCAAAATAGGTGCACTTTTTTCGTGACATAACTTATAGCCCTCATGAATGAAAAACACGTTTAAACATAACTAATGTTAAATTTTTATAAAAATAAGTTAGTAAAATTATTGTCCAAAGAATAAAACATGAATATTAAAATAATTTAAGATCCTTTTGTAAGTTATTTATCTGTTAGTTATTATTACTATAAAAGTAATGTTATAATATCCATAAAAACACAAATACCCCCCCTCCTGAACCTCTAATAATTAACAGCCCCCCTGAAAACCAAAAACGCCCCCCGGGGGCTGATACCCCCTACGTTGAGAAACACTAGTCTTAAGGCAAGGATAGGGAACATGCTGTCTTTTGAAGTGTTCACTGAGGCCTTTTCGCATATTTAATAATCACGTATCTTCATCGTTTGTAAATTATATTTTCGCAAACAGCGTGTATTTCAAATAATTTAAAAAATGTATTTTTGAAGCATGACACTAACAAATTAACCACTCCTACTTATCTATCAATCTATCTATGGTCATCACACTATCATTTCTTGGCCAAATTTGATGTGAGGTACATGAAGTGTGCGGCCTTATGAGGAATCCATGAATTTGCGTGTGTCCTTCCTACGCCACCTGGTATTAGGCGTCAGGTCACTCTCACAACAGGCTGAGCTGCGTGTGACAGGGATATTAGGGTTTAAATACCGGTAGGGTGGACTGAATGTGGTTTTCTCCATTAGTGTAATTAGTGTCTACATATGCGTTAAACTTGCACGGATGCTAAAGTCCACTCACATCTAGGTGAATCTAATCGAGGTGTAGCAGCCAGTACCACTCACATCTAGGTGAATCTAATCGAGGTGTAGCAGCCAGTACCACTCACACCTGGGTGAATCTAATCGAGGTGTAGCAGCCAGTAACACTCACACCTGGGTGAATCTAATCAAGGTGTAGCAGCCAGTAACACTCACACCTGGGTGAATCTAATCGAGGTGTAGCAGCCAGTAACACTCACACCTGGGTGAATCTAATCACAGGTGTAGCAGCCAGTAACACTCACACCTTGGTGAATCTAATCTAGGTGTGGCAGCCAGTAACACTCACACCTGGGTGAATCTAATCGAGGGGTGGCAGCCAGTAACACTCACATCTGGGTGAATCTAATCGAGGCGTGGAAGCCAGTAACACTCACACCTGGGTGAATCTAATCGAGGTGTAGCAGCCAGTACCACTCACACCTGGGTGAATCTAATCGAGGCGTGGCAGCCAGTAACATTCACACCTGGGTGAATCTAATCGAGGCGTGGCAGCCAGTAACACTCACACCTGGGGGAATCTAATCGAGGCGTGGCAGCCAATACCACTCACACCTGGGTGAATCTAATCGAGGTGTAGCAGCCAGTACCACTCACACCTGGGTGAATCTAATTGAGGTGTAACAGCCAGTATCACTCACATATGGGTGAATCTAATCGAAGCTGGGTGTTTGGACTCACATTTAAGTGAAGAGTAAATTCAATATGCAGTGGTTTTGAATATGAATTAGAACAAAGAAAATCTGCACTTCTTCCACAATAATTATAACCATATCGAACATGTTTGGTCACTTCAATTGGTGTCCATATAGTGTTTCTTCACACACAAATAAAACTGTCGCATGGTTGTTGTTCAGGTATCGGCGGGAAATGCTCCAAGTACGACTGTCAGCTGGATAATACCTCATGCAGTTCTTTCAACGTGTGCTCGTGTGATGATAGTTTCACTCCCAGTGAGAAGAAAGACCGCTGCCTGAAAGGTAAAAACCACTAATTAACATACATATTACCACACTTGTATTTTTATAATGCTTGCAATTTATTTAGTGGAGCTTGCATCGGGGACATATGAACATTTTCTAATGACATTTTCAGATTTATTGAATCATAGGGGAGGGGTTGCATTTGTAAGGTTTGTAACAGTTGCATGGAGATGAACCAAATCCGTTTTGAAGAAGATACATTTTAATACTTGATAATTGTGAAAACAAGGAGGAATTAAATTCAAGAGTAGATCAGAAACACCTTTAATTTAGGCAATTATTGCGTTTGTAAGTTGTTGTCGTCTTGTCTTCTATCACAAAATATTAAATTGAGAATATACAAAACTGTAACCCTACCCGTAGTTCTTACTGAATTGGAAGCGTGGTCTCTCGCTCTGTACGTAGAGAATGAATCAATCTTTTTGAGAGTAAAATATTAAGCAAGATATCTACACTTAAGTCTGATGTACAAATAGGACTATAGAGAAATGTACATATTATTAATAATCTACTGGTTTCTATGCGTCCCAAGATTAATTAAGGAAAATATGGTCCCGTAGGCTGAAGTAGTGTTGGAGGTAGGGGAACGTATTGTTTATAGGTGGTAGGTAAAGTGCATTCAAATGATTTGTCTTAGTTTTTAGCTTAAACAAGGACTGTCTACAATGATTTGTCGAGATGCATAATTTCAAATAATATCGTTACATCATTAATATTATTATAAAGTTTACAAATAAGAATGTTATATAAACAAGCTAAAGTATGTATGTCTTCTTTAAATTGAAAAATGACACGTGGACATGGGAAATGAACCTGGGAACTGTAACTTCCTCCTTTATTTTGCGTGCCCGGCAGCCAACCCTAACTACTATACTACCGGGACACCCTAGGGGTGTTACATGGGCAGGATGGACCCCAAGCGGTAGGGGTTGGGATTGATGGTATGTGGGGAATGAGGCTAGCAAGTTTATCCCAACGATCTGTTTATTTCTCCAAACAGTTACTACGCTACTACATTGATATTATGAAATTCCCCGTGACGATGGATCACTCACGATGAAGGGACCCATAGCACTACTTATGGACCCGGAATCGACTCTCCGGCCGGTGTGAACCGACTAGACCACATGTTAAATCGTTCATTATCCATCAGCTAGCTGACTACACATCCTTACAGCATCGCTGCCAAACAAGAACTACCGTGTGTTCTTCTCACACACATCACAAGTCAATCACCGTTCTCACGAGTCCAAGGTCCATTCATCGCCAGTATTCGATCGTCAACAGGATGAAGCTATATGAGCTAGAGGCTGTTCTCAACAGGAAGGCAACCCAATACTTTTGACTACCAAGGAAATGTATCAGCGTGGGCTAGCTTCCTGCCAGTACACACCTTACATTATTATGCTCTTACATTACACCCCCCCCCCCTGAAAAAATAAGTGGAACATTTATGAGACACTTATTTGACTTAGGTGGTGTCTACCCTTAACCTAGTTATTAGATAAGTCTGGCAGGGTAACTACAATAGACTGTGCCTGCGTAGGTATGGAGGGTACAATGTTTGGAGCAGGCCTACTAAAAGTAACTTTTCGTCAACAACTTCTGGGAGTATAACTTCAGCTTGAATTATCTTTCTTGCGCCCGGGGGCAATTTTTCAGCATGTATTAAACGTACTAGAACCGGAACCATTTACACAGCGCAGGATGAGGTAGCTAATCTCATATTTACTACTGCATTAGTTCGTTGAGGCCCTATCTCGGCTCTTGTTCCTAAATCATAAGATTTATGACGAAGGTTCAACTTCCGTTTTTCTACGTTAATAGACTCCTGGTTTTTCAACAAGAAATTTAACCCAAGTATGCCCTCATAGCGGTGACAACTGGCATTTACAACCTATACATTTACTACATAGCTATCGAGGTTTACCTTGATAGTCACAGATTTTTCTCCCAAATTTGAAATTCTTCGTCCTCCTAGACCTGAAATTTCGTACCTAGGCTCGGAATTATTCTTATTTCCCACAACTTCTTGCCACATTACTGAAACTTGAGCTCCTGTATCGACTAACAACCTGCATTGTTTTCCCTCGTAGTTTGCAAGAACTATAAGCTCTTCTACACTAGAGTCTTCACTGTCAGTGGAAGTTACAGGGACGAATTTTATTTGGACTGGGGGTCATGGCTTGGCCCAATCCCTCGATCGTTTTGAGGGAGGTTTCCTCCCTTCAGACCTCTTCCTACAAAACTTGGCTATATGTCCCTTGGCCTGACAATGGAAACAAACCAACTTGTTGACTGGACAAGTTTTAGCTAAATGACCGTATCTCCTACATTTGTGACATTTAAACTCAGCGTAGCTCGTGAAAACACGTTTTTCAGTTCGTCTGTCTTCATCTGGTCGACGTTAAACTTCTACTATGTCTATTGCTGATTCTATTGCGTCTTGGAACGATTTAGGTTTGGAAAGCCGTGTCAGTCTGCCTAATTCCCCAGACAAGCCATTTAGAAAAGCATCTAACGCTCTCTGGTCCGCTTAAAACTTTATTGCAGCATTGCCCTCTTCACTCTCCCCTAAATCATATGTATTGACGTTGATTTTTCTTATTCTATCCGCGAATTTCTCTATAGTTTCATCCGAACGTAACTTGCTTCGGGTCAACTGTTCTCGGTAATACCTAGTAGTATTCTTCCTCTTAAAACGCTTTACCAGCTCTTGTTTCAGGGATTCATAAGTCGTAGCTTCCTTACATTCACTATGCAACAAGGTAAAATCCTGTGCTTCACCTGAAACCCGTAATTTGGCTACTNGTAAAATCCTGTGCTTCACCTGAAACCCGTAATTTGGCTACTGCTAATTTTTCACTATCAGTCCACCCACATAGTTCTGCTGACTGCTATAACTTTGCGAAAAAGGTATACACACTATCCTCTGCTCTGCCTTGAAATACTGGTATAGTAGGAATATATAGAAATTCCTAACAAACATGGTGGCTGTTATGGATTCGTTACCCTGACTTGTTTTAGCAGCATTGTTTGTACGTTCTTGCCTTAAAGTTTCGTTTTCTACTTTTAAATCATGAGTTTGTGTCATTAAAATATCTATGGCTGTTTGTAAGTCGACATCTCGTCCTTCTAATCTTACTGAAGGGGTAGCCATGATAACAATTTTGCAATTGAATAGTTTAAATTTTGGAATTATTTGTCCGAATATAACAATGAAACTTTAGAATTTTAAATACATCCTAAATAATAATTGAACACACAAAATAGGTTAGACCATATCAAAGCAGTACAATTTCCTACCTTGGTGTTGTTGTTGTTGTTGTTGTTGTTGTTGTTGTTGTGGTGGTGGTGGGTGACGTTGGCGACGTCACTACTGACAGTTCCAGCTGGTTGAGATTGCTGACTTATCTTCTTTCTCGATGCTGATTCCTTCTGTCCTGACAGCAGCTGATATACGCACACTAGTTTTATCACTCTGTTCGTGCCTCGCGGTACAAAGTTTTATCAGCTCATATCGCAATTCTTCCACGCCTAGCATAATCAAGCTAGTAGCACGCGCAATGTAACTTCTAACCAACTAACCTTGACATGTTATGGAATGTTTTACTTATGTACTGACATGTTATCACTTAATTCACTTTATTCATTTTGGTATCACTCAAAAAGTCCCGATTCTCACATTTGTCACCACTTGATACTTGCAACGTCCCGATCCTCACTTCTGACGCCAATTTGTAACTTCCCCCTTTATTTTGGGTGCCCGGTAGCCAACCCTAACTACTATACTACCGGGACACCCTAGGGGTGTTACATGGGCAAGATGGACCCCAAGCGGTAGGGGTTGGAATTGATGGTATGTGGGGAATGAGGCTAGCAAGTTTATCCCAACGATTTGTTTATTTCTCCAAACAGTTAATACGCTACTACATCGATATTATGAAATTCCCCGTAACGATGGATCACTCACGATAAAGGGATCCGTGGCACTACTTATGGACCCGGAATCGACTCTCCGGCCGGTGTGAACCGACTAGACCACATGTTAAATCGTTCATTATCCATCAGCTAGCCGACTACACATCCTTACAGCATCGCTGCCAAACAAGAACCACCGTGTGTTCTTCTCACACACATCACAAGTCGATCACCGTTCTCACGAGTCCAAGGTCCATTCATCACCAGTATTCGCTCGTCAACAGGATGAAGCTATATGAGCTAGAGGCTGTTCTCAACAGGAAGGCAACCCAATACTTTTGACTACCAAGGAAATGTATCAGCGTGGGCTAACTTCCTGCCAGTACAAACCTTACATTATTATGCTCTTACAGAAATTTGGTTTAGTACACTAATGATCTAACCAGTGGGCCACCCCACCCATAAGTCGTTCCGTGTCCGGGCTCATTCTTCACTCATATTTTAATGCAGAGTCTGTGATGGACTTGAGTAAATCATCAGCTACATATATTGTAATGATATTGGGTGTATCCCTCTAAAATATGTAAAATAGTCATGGATGAAGGTAATTTTTCTTTAAAGCAACATATGTAGAGTATCCTTTTATGATTCATCCATGAAGAAACACGCGCATTTCAGAAATAATGGGAAAAGAATTACATCATTAAAATATATTATTTATATAATTTTTAATCCATGAAGAAACACGCGAATTTTAGAAATAATATTAAAAGTATTACACTATTAAAATATATTTTTTATATAATTTTTTCTGTCAAAAGAACAACTCCACAGTATTTGGCAAAGGACGCCAATTTCCTATATCAATAAGAAGCTAGCCTTCACAACACCTGTCGCCAGGACTCTTTCTATTAGTTAGTTTTTACACTGTTGACGAAGGGACTAAGAGGCAAGGGGTATGTCATATATAAACCACTTGTGCGTATGTTTAAGACACAAGAACCACAGGCACAAGTCCACACAATCAAGTCACACAAGTCAGTCTGTCACAAGCAACTACACACACAAGTCGCTCTAACAAGCAACGCACCCAAGCACATACCCACACACTAGAAGTGGCACTTGCACTCGCAGTCTAACACAGAATACAATAATGTACGTTAATATCACAAGTATGCATTGATATCAAGTATTTAATTGGAGTATGTATCAGTAATTAACAGATGCCATTTGAATAAACCGTGTGTGAATAAACAGCCATCAATAGTTCTCTTTCTTACATTTAATAAATATACCGATATAATTAGTGCTCGACCACAGAGCAATTAACAGCTAGTTAAACTGTATATTTTCCGTATAGTGATGATAGGCGCTCGACCATGGAGCTATAGACAACCTAAATAGTATAACAGCAATATTATATCAGGAATTAATCCATATAGTTTCAATATGTGACCTATTAATGTCACTAACTATCAAAAGGCCAAAAAGGGTTCAAAGGTTATAAAGGCAAATTAAAGGGGTAGATTAAAAGTGGTAACTAAATTGAATTCTAAAAAAATTGATCATATGTTCTTTTTACCCTTTTTACCCCTTTTGCACTTTTAACTAATTTTTTAACCATTTTTTACCCTAAAATCCTATGCTTTCCCCCTTATTGCTCTTTGTAGCCTTTTTAACCTTTTAGTGCCTTTTACTCATTTTACCCTTTTTACGTACCCCTGGTTTTTAATTAATCTAATTTACTTTTTACCATTTTTTACCTAAACTGTTTCGCCCTTCGTGCTAATGTATTTTTGTACAATATTTAATATATGTATGTTGATGTTTCCACACAGTTGCTCTTGAGGAAGGTGACAACTGCACGGAGCATACGCAGTGCTCAATCAAATTGGGGAGCAGTCAGTGTGTGGACGGCTCATGCGTCTGTCTAGAACACTACCACTACCTCAACGGCAGCTGCTGGGAGACCAGAAGTGAGAAAAATAAACTGTTCTTTGTGGCTTCAACGAATTAAGGGCATCATCCTCACACTGTATAATTTCTTATGAAGATGGCCTTTTCGAAGTTTCTAGACTACTAAAAGATCCTCAATTATCTTATTATAATAATAATAATAATAATAATAATAATAATAATAATAATATTTAGCACCGGGTCTTACTACCCGTTCGGGTTATACGCTTTAAGTACTTATTACGCTAATGGATTAGGAATTGGGAAGGTTGAATTATAGGAAGTGAATCCGCATTTGCGTGGAGGGAGAGTGGAAAACCATTTAGGAAAAACCACCCCCAGTTCACCCGACCGAGATTCGAACCTCGATCTCCCCGTCCTCAGCAGTAGAGCTTAACACGACAAGCGCGTTAGCCAACTACGCCACCGAGGCGGGTCTCAATTATCTTAAAAATAAAATAACCCACCATAGTCTAAGGTGTCACGTTTTCAATAGACTGGATTTACGGTGACTGAGCGATTATGTTTTGAGTCCCGGCAGGGGTGTATTGATGTGGGTTTTTTCCTAGATGGTTTTACACTCTCCCATCACGCAAATGTGGGTACATTTCCTCTAAATTCAACCTTACCAATCCCTAGCACTAATATATAAGAAGGAAAATTTTCCCTATAATTTTCCGGGAAAATTTTCAATTATTCTTTTCTGTAAAATAATCTCAACTGATTAAATGGAACTAATGTAATCGAGATATAGATATCACAAATGTCAACGTTCATACTTAGGATTAGTTTCTCCTAAGGGCGTTAACACCAGAAACATCATCAAACGAGCTTTGGTGGCCGCACGGTTTAAGGTGGTACTCTCGCAATAGACTAAATTGTTGATGACAGGGAGACCGGTGTTCAATCCCTGTCGGTTGCAATGAGGGTGGGTTTACTAAATAGTTTTCCACTCTCACGGGTGCAATTCCTCTAAATTCAACCTTCCTCATCCCTAACACATTAGCGTACTTAGCACATAGGTGTACAACCCAAACGGGTAGTAAGACGCAGTGCTAAAAAAATAGTAGTAAAGAAACAAATGATTGCGAACCTTTATGAATCCGTCATTTTTATAAGTCATACTTCAATATTTTATCATCAACAAATTAGTTAAAATAATTTAAAGGTTGGCCCGACATTTGTCTAAACCCTCTCTCCCCTTCCACCATGCTTCCTAACTACCCCTCTCCATCCCCCACCCCCATGCCTCCTTCGCACTATATTTTGAAGTATAATTGGCTCTACATTTTAACCCCTCCACCGCAAGCCACTACTGCTGAAAATTTTCCTATTCGAAATTTCCCGGAATATTTTCACCTATACCTAGCACATTGTATACATTATATTAATTAGTTTGTATAACCCGAACGGGTAGTAAGACGCGGTGCTAATAATAATAATAATATTAATTAGTATAGAGACGTATAGCCCAAATGGGTTGTAAGATACGGTGCTAAAAAACAAACAAAATTTTTTTAAATTAATTTATTTGTTTGAGGAAGGATTTATCTATGTTTATAGCAATTCAGAATTGCTAAATTTAGTTTTAAATGTCATTGAAAACCCATTTTCCTGAATTATATAAAAAACATTTTAATTTAGCAAGGGCCATATTTTAAATAACAAACCACTTCTAACATAACGCAAATAACGTGTCTGTAACACTTCTAAACGCTCCAGAAAGTGCTCCCCTAAGATTTAGGTTGATCAACTGTTGACCACACTCCTCTGGTGACAAGTAAGCTCTTGAACTGGATCTGTGGGCACGTGGACTAGATGTCAGGCTCATCTAATTCAGTTTGTCGATGATGGTAAGGTTGGGATTCGAATCCCAGTTGAGCGTACTGGGAATGATTTTTCCTTATTGGTCTCCCACTCTTTATGCATAATAACAAGGGTACATATCATATAAGTTTTACCTTCATAGTACTTAGCATATTATTGTAATAACTAGTTATAATTGTACACATAGTGATCGAAAGGAAGTTAACTACCTTTAAAATGCCGTTCTTAGAACTCGTTACTGAATCAAGTTAACTGTTCGTGGAAAGAAATCCTAAAAAGTATCATTGATAAAATAATGATTGTGATACAGATTTCACTTTAACCATTTTCTTCTGAGGTATTTGGTTGTAAGAAGTGTAATACTGTCTCATTGGTTGATACGATTTCAAATGGTTAAGAATAAGTAGCGTGTGAATAAGGTTCAAATATGACTTTAGACAGAATTTTGTTTTTGTTAGGTACTGTACGCACATGATGGGTATAGGATAAATTAATAATGTACCTAAAACGAACAAATTTAATATGTACGTATATATGTCTATACTAATATTATAAAGAGGAAGGATTTTATTTTTTTATTTTTTTGTTTGCAATGGATAAACTCAAAAACTACTGGACTGATTTTAAAAATTCTTTCACCAATATAAAGCTACATTATCAGCGAGTAACATAGGCTATA
>CABFVZ010005765.1:0-10282 GCA_902151445.1 Timema monikensis
AGTTAAAAAATAAATAATACCGCAACATTGTTAGTACTTTCCCATAATTATCATATTCCATCCATCTAAGAATTGACTAGTGACCAGGATACCTCTTTTTTGTCATCGCTTATTACAAGCTGTTCGAACTATACATATATATGAAAGCTGTTACTCTAATGGAGTAGGGATGAGGAACGAAGTATTTTAGAGTAAATATATCCACATTTGCGTGGAAGGATATTGGGAAACCACGTAGAAAACTCTTATTAGACTCAACCAGGATTCAAACCCCGATATCTTCGTCATCAGAAAACCAGTCTGACACGAGAGTAACGCCTTAGACGATTCATCCACTGAAATGGGTATCGATAAACTACTACTATTAAATTCATTTTACTAATAAAACCAAATATATTAATTTGTAATCATATGAAAAAAACTATAACTATACATTTTGAGCAGCTTAGAGAATTTTTAAGTGGTTTTCAAAACTACTCATCTACATAGAAATACCATTAATTTTAGAGCTAGAACCTAAATTATGATATATCCTCTAGGTATGACCTTTAAATCTCAGTTTTGATAAAATCCATCAAACCATGTGACTGTAGCCCCAGGCACAAACAGACAATTTTGAATAGTATTACAAAGTAACACATACCGGTATCTCAAATAGTTGTGGAAATATGATAAAGATTGGAAAATTCTGCTAATATTTTATATCCTTAAAGCTATTTTGATGGGAGAATGAGAGTGTCCATTTTGATGGGAGAATGAGGGTGTCCATTTTGATGGGAGAATGAGAGTGTCCATTTTGATGGAAGAATTAAAGTGTCGATTTTGTTGTCTCTATGTCTCTCTCAATCATTGGTTCCATTGCTCATTTTCTCTCTCTCTCTCTCTCTCTTGTTTCTCACTTTCCACTGCATTCTTCTCTCGATATCTCATTAAATCATTGGTTCATTGCTCGCTCTCTCTCTCTCTCTCTCTCTTTCTCTCTTAATTCTCACTTTCCATTAGTCTCTTTCTGTCTTACTCTCACTCACCCATTAGTTTATTATTTCTATATCTCTTTGTCACTATTCTCTCTTTCTTTCACTATATCCTTCTATTTCACACTTTTTTTTTTCTTCAGTCTATGAATCAGACTGCTGATCACACGGTAAAAGGTGTCTAACTCAAAGTATATTCCATATGATTACCAAGACAAAGTTCGAATCCTGGCTGGGTGTACCGAGGATGTTTTTTTCTTAAATAGTTTTCTACGATTCCTCCAAGCAAGTGTGGATACATTTCCTCTACATTTAACCTTCCTTTTTCCTAACCTTATTAGTGTAAATATCCCACAGAGAGAGTAAGACGTGTGCTTCTGAGCCATGGGATTGGTCACTTACTATAGTTTTATTCCCACCGTACCTTATTATCCGTTCGGGCTATACATATTATATTAACTAGGGATTGGGAAGTTATAAAAAAACTACCATCAGTAAATACGTCCAAGATTCGAACCCGAATCTTTCCTTTACTGGCAATCCAGTATATATTACTGCATAACGCATAACTAATAGCGAATATTGAATGGCAAATAGTGTGCGATGAGTTGAAATACATTATTTTCAATGATAACGTTTATAATCTAAATACAGAGTGTTCGGAATCTCTTAGTCCAAACAGCACATCAAGTTTGTTTGAACCAAAAGTAATACAAATCCCCATAGACTTACATCCGTAAAACTATGATAATACCATTAAATTGTGTTGAAAATTTAGGCGTACATTGCCGGGAGAGCAAAGATGTTCAAGCATGCGTGTACAGCCATTTGCATAGGAGCTAGGGGCGTGTCACTGCATGATGTAATTATGTCAAGCACTTTCTGTGACGTAGGACCGTTAATGTTGACCCTCAGAACGTATTCACAATTATAAATGGACTGGTGTGTTGTTTACTATTAACTGTGGTTTGTTCTGCTGCCGTGCTCCAAGAATTCGAGGTGTGCAGTGCCACGTGCCTAACTTCTATGCAACCAGTTTTACAAACATGTTTGAACAGCTTTGCTCTCCCGGCACTGTAAGCAAAAATTTTGGACACGATTTATTGGTATTAACGTAGTTTTCTGGATGTAAGTATATAGGGATTTTGTCTTACTTTTAGTTCAAACAAACTATATGTGCAGTTTGAGCTATGAGATTCCAAACACCCTGTATAATGAATATTGTAGGCATACAATGCATGAAGTTAATTTAACTTTAACTTCTTCTTAGACGCTACGCATGGAGTGAATTATAATCGTTATTGGACTTGGGACTTATCAGCCAATAAGAATGTGAGGTAAGGATATTACTAGTTAAACTCCTGTATACACAGAGACAAAAAATATCTTCCGTGTTCATGTTTGAAATGTCTTTTGTTAGTTGTTGTTTGTTTGTTTGTTGTTGTTTGTTATAAACGTCTTTGTTATAGCGTCAATAACTTCGATTGTTTATAATATAATTGAAAATAAAGGGGATATATTAAATTATTTGATTATGTTACTGAGAAATAGGTCAACTTATATTGATAATAAAATGAAAAACTATTTTTATTTATTAGAAGACCTACAGTCAAAACTTAAATTGGGTTAGTTTCAAGTTTCATAAACTATTGTTTATTAGCGTAGTGAAGTATTTTTAAATACTTTATCTATAAGTGCAGAGAATTTAGGCCATTTTTAATTAATAAAAGACCATCTATTTACGTATGTCCATTCGAATTTATGGTATCCTTAAAGTTTAAGGACGAACCTCTTTATATAAATCCGTGCTTTACCTTTTTGGTAATAGAAAATCTGAATTTCATAAATCTGTCGTTTTAAAAGCTCGGAGGTGAATACTAAGAAGGTTTTCTGTCACGGAAAGAGTTATGACGGTACATATTGACCAAGAATGTAATTTTGTTCTTTTTGGTTTCAAAACATTAAATAACTATTTTAACTTCAGCAAAATGTTGGCCAGTAATGTACACATTTATTTTTATATGCAACAAAAATGGTCCCAACAATAATCGATATTTGTTAAATAAGAGTATGTATTTTTTGTATTGTTGAATGTTGATGAGCTAAGAATATCACAAAAAAAAGCATTGTAATATCTTAAGTAATAAATATATATGATAAATAAAACCTATTTTAAGGCTATTACTTTGTACAGTAATTAATAGTTTTCTGGTAAATGGTTGTGTTTTTTTTTCAGATTGAAAGGTACTATTATTCTATCATTACTGGAAACATTCAACGCGACCATCTGGGCGGATTTTAGTGGAAATCATAATAAGAATAAAAGGCTTATTGAACTAAACCATTAAAATAAATTCATCTAATTAGCGATATTCTTTGTCATCAGTTCCACTTAAAGTACTAAATCTACTCTTTATAGGAAAAATGTATTATAAATATCAAAACTGTATGCCTATTAGTGAACCATCAAAGCTGTATTAATGATAACACCCACTCCAACCATCAAAGCTGCATTAGTGATAAAGCCCATTACTACTATCCAAATTAGGCTGACCTGGTGGTCTTGGGGTAAGGTGTCAGACTTCTATGCTGGCGGCCGGGGTTCAATCCTCGGTCCCGGCAAAGATTTATCTGATTACCAAACCCTTCCTTCACCTCTGACAAGACATCTTGTGAATGTGGGGAATGCCAGGTCGCCACCGTGGTTCGGATTCCACGTTAAACTGTAGGTCCTCCATTTCATCTCACAATCACCCTACCATTACACATTAGCGTAAGTGCGTATAACCCGAATGGGTAGTAAGACGCGATGCTAATAATAATAATAATAATAATAATATTTTGTTGATACTTTTTGCTAGATGTCAAAAGAATGCGTGATGGCTATAATCACTGGTTCTAGGTCTACTGGAGAATACTCCTATTTATTGAAAATTAATAATATAGATACAAATAGTTAGTTTTCCTTTACAAATGCAATATGCGCATATAAGTGTGCATTGTGACACCTAACAGTGTCAATTCACACTTTACACATAACACTTTTTATTTATCCCCACAGGGTAAACTGCTGTGACATTTTGATGTGCACACTTGGTTTGCCTTCTTACAGGCACACATTTTCGTTTTACACTGGTTTTTTTTAGACTATACACTTGTAACTGGCATATCCTTGGCTCCCAAACTTTGATTCCATACTCACAGTTTCACGAATAGTTACATATTTTTCTGGGATGTCTTCAAGAATTTGTGTGGAAGAAATCTGGAAGTCACATTTATTGAACCACGTCTTAATGATACCACTCTTTGTCCAAATTTGATAAACATCATTCTTAATGCTAAGAATTTTCCCAATTACATTTTGGCAGTCTAATGGCCCACGGTCTACTTTTGGAAGGTTCAATAAAATAAAACTCCCCAACTTCAACGGATTTCAGTTTTCTTGCAGTAATTTCAATAACTTTTTTTACTGCTCCTTTCTGGCCTTCGTGTGCTTTTTGACGCTCCTCTGTTATATTTTCTTGTCTTTCGCAAGTGTCACAAATAAAAAGTTCACTAGTTTCTTCTGAAATCCCTACAATGCTTTTAAGTTCCCACCGTGTATGAAGAGCACACAATTTTTAGTGATTCATTCAGACTCCATGAACAAACAGAACACGACTCTTCCTCAAAATTCAACGTTTTATTTTATTTTCTTGCTCATGTAGTTTCTCCTTCTAAGCAACGTTCTCTAATTTTTTCCAAATCTTCTTCACAATCGAGTGTTTGCAAAATTGCAGGTGGAATATTCTCTGAGCCTAATCCTAATTTCAGTTCAGTTCCAAAGAGTGCTTTGTACGGACTTCTGTCTATGATTCGATTCTTTGAAAAGATCTTCTGCCACTGAACAAAACGTCAGCCTATTTCTTAGTCCTTACTTCCATTGCCATCCATCCAGGCACGTGGCATATTTTCAACATCTTGACTGAAGTGCTCCGCGCTTCCCTGTGATTCTGGATGTCATATCTAAAACTTGCTGGATGACACCAGCTGTCAACTCACTTCCATTGTTATTTTGCAAAATATGAGGTGCTCCAAAATCTAAAGAAATCTTCAGTAATTCCAACGCAACTTCAGTAGCACGTTTTGTTTTAAAGGGAGCAGAATACAAAATTTTGTTGCTTGTTCTTGGTAGTTCATTAATTATTTGTAATTTATACATGGAGTCGATTTAAAATTTATCAAATAACTTGTCCGCAAAAAATAAAACCCTTTGTAGCGATTGGTCGTATGACGATGTTTCGGTGTTTCCGAGACTTCTTGGAACTACACATTTTACACAGTGATACAAAAATCTCGATAGCCGTCTTAGAATATACTATTTATTTTTCAGTGCCAACAGCATTCTATCACTACCTCCATAGCCTTTGGCGTGGTGATAGTGAAGCAATGTATCAAAATATTCCTCAACAGGAAGCATTAACACAACAGGATCATCATTAGTTTGGGAACCACTACTGTATACTTTCTATTAAGCCTTCACTATCTTGGGCCTATTCCAATAAGCCTAAAAATGATTAGGCTGATTAGAAAATATATTATTTTACGATTAGCCTGGCTCGTTGTAAATTTACGGTGCCTTTTGAAATAAACTGGGTTTTCCAACTCGCCTCCGACATATGTACAGTACAGACAGGTATTTATTGAAAATGTAGGGTATGTATCCCATACAGGTATTTTTAATGAACCGCAAATATATTATATTGAGAGTCTGACTCCTTAGACTGCTTGAAACAAATATATACACAAATATGAAACTGTACATGCGTACTTAGGTAACAGGGAGAGCTCAAATCGGTTTCTTTAACTATGTCATGTATTACGAGATAGAGGCTTTGAAACCCCGGTGTACTGCAGTGAAGTCTACCCTCATACGTTCAGGGACTATTAAATAAAATATCCCTTGTGGGATGAGACAGTTCAGTTCTTAATACACCGGTGTACTGCAATGTAGTCTACCCTCATACGTTCAGGGACTATTAAATAACATATCCCTTGTGAGATGAGACAGTTCAGTTCTTAATACACTGGTGTACTGCAGTGAAGTCTACCCTCATACGTTCAAGGACTATTAAATAACATATCCCTTGTGGGATGAGACAGATGAGTTCTTAATACTCCGGTGTACTGCAGTGTAGTCTACCCTCATACGTTCAGGGACTATTAAATAACATATCCTTTGTGAGATGAGACAGTTCAGTTCTAAATACACTGGTGTACTGCAGTGTAGTCTACCCTCATACGTTCAGGGACTATTAAATAACATATCCCTTTTAATATGAGACAGTTCAGTTCTTAATACACTGTTGTACTGCAGTGTAGTCTACCCTCATACGTTCAGGGACTATTAAATAACATATCCCTTGTGAGATGAGACAAATGAGTTCTTAATACACCAGTGTACTGCAGTGTAGTCTACCCTCATACGTTCAGGGACTATTAATAACATATCCCTTGTGGGATGAGACATATCAGTTCTTAATACACCGGTGTACTGCAGTGTAGTCTACCCTCATACGTTCAGGGACTATTAAATAACATATCCCTTGTGGGATGAGACATGTCAGTTCTTAATACACCTGTGTACTGCAGTGTAGTCTACCCTCATACGTTCAAGGACTATTAAATAACATATCCTTTGTGAGATGAGACAGGTGAGTTCTAAATACACTGGTGTACTGCAGTGTAGTCTACCCTCATACGTTCAGGGACTATTAAATAACATATCCCTTGTGGGATGAGACAGATGAGTTCTTAATACTCCGGTGTACTGCAGTGTAGTCTACCCTCATACGTTCAGGGACTATTAAATAACATATCCCTTGTGAGATGAGACAGATGAGTTCTTAATACACCGGTGTACTGCAGTGTAGTCTACCCTCATACGTTCAGGGACTATTAAATAACATATCCCTTGTGAGATGAGACAAATGAGTTCTTAATACACCGGTGTATTGCAGTGTAGTCTACCCTCATACGTTCAGGGACTATTAAATAATATATCCCTTGTGGGATGAGACAGATGAGTTATTAATACTCCGGTGTACTGCAGTGTAGTCTACCCTCATACGTTCAGGGACTATTAAATAAAATATCCCTTGTGAGATGAGACAAATGAGTTCTTAATACACCGGTGTACTGCAGTGTAGTCTACCCTCATACGTTCAAGGACTATTAAATAACATATCCCTTGTGAGATGAGACAGGTCAGTTCTTAATACACCGGTGTACTGCAGTGTAGTCTACCCTCATACGTTCAGGGACTATTAAATAACATATCACTTGTGAGATGAGACAGGTGAGTTCTTAATACACCGGTGTACTGCAGTGTAGTCTACCCTCATACGTTCAGGGACTATTAAATAACATATCCCTTGTGGGGTGAGACAGGTCAGTTCTTAATACACTGGTTTCATTAATCAAAAGTTGGTAATATTGTTATTAGAACTTAAAACCCACATAATTTCATTGAGCTAATCTCAATAGTACAGTGTAATTCTTGAACAAATGGTTAAAGATGTAACAACTAAGCATTTTTTTTTCTAAATCATTTCCTAGTGTGTTACTTTAAAAATAATATATTATCTAATCTCTGTATACTTTAATGGCAGTAAGGAGTATTTTAAGTACTAGGCAGATATTTTTATGTCCTTTTTATATTCTTTGGTAGATTTTCTGCACAAAATAATTAAATTTTATAACAAAACCCTTTTTAAAAATCTTACTATCTCAAATGAATATCTTTGGTCTCTAAGAATAAAATGCAAAGGTATATACAATATATCTGTGCCAAGAAAAGTAAATTATTAAATTACCCATTTTTATTTAAATCTGTCTAAATTAACGCTATTCTAACGTTTGGATTAACCTAAAAACTGTATATGGTGTGTATAATCTTACAATGGTGTAGCTTGTATTTCTACTAGAAAAATTCTCGGTTTGATAAGAATAGTTTGACGATTTATTTTATTTTATGAGCGATACACATGTTTCCAAATTCTAGCATACCACTCACAATAATATAAACATCAAAAATAAAATAAGGACTTTACAATAAATTATATAATGAGGAAAACTATGCAGGCTGTGGAAACTATTGTTAAATATAATAAATAATAAATCAAGCACATTTTATTTTGTTAAATATTTAGTCTACTTTGGGCAAACTTTTAAAAATTGTATTCAAATTTAAAATACTATGTTCTGATATATTATGTAGATATTTGTACTTTTATCAGCTTAGCTCAAATTTGTTTCAATTATATTTGAAAAATTAATTATATACATGGGAATTGAGTCAGGGACCTTTGACATAGCACGCCATTACTCTACCACGGAACTATAGAGGATTTGTTCAGTATGCAAGTTCATTATTCACTCAACGTTTAAAGCAGATGAAGTTATGTTCCATGTTAAATTTAATTGCCAACC
Organism: Timema monikensis; assembly: GCA_902151445.1. Lineage (NCBI taxonomy): Eukaryota > Metazoa > Arthropoda > Insecta > Phasmatodea > Timematidae > Timema > Timema monikensis. The sequence continues at coordinate 8,445 of CABFVZ010005765.1, forward strand.
ATAGAAACACAGATAAACTATTTTTACAATTTGGTATATCCTTGGAACAGGTAATATGGACCTCAGTTACTAACTACATATATTAGTTACCCTAAGTTTAGCCTGAGTTGTAGGAAGTTTACCTTTTACGGTTCTACTGTGATGAAGCTTGTAAGATAGTGTAGTCCGACAAGATAAGACTGCTACCTTTCAGGGTAAGTGGTCTAATATAAAATAATATGTGTACAAAGTTTGGTAAAAATTAGTTTGAATAGATTTTTTCGCAAACTATTTGAACATGTAAGAAAGTTTCCTTTTCATATATTTCGAAAGTTCCCAACAAAACTATGGCTTGCATAGTGTCTCACCACAAATAAGGTAATACCAAAATTAATAATTGTATCGTAAGTGAGCAGCCTCAGAGGGTGAGAAATGGTCGCGTTATTTCAAAATATGTTCTCATGCCAAAATTAAATCGAGATATTCCAGTACGGCTAATTTTCCTTAATAACCCTATAGTTTACATATTTATAACGGGAAAAAAGTTTGAAAATGTTACATAAGCTAGTTTTCAACGACATTTTAATCATATTTGTGTAACTATAAGAATAGGCTCCATGAAATAGGGCCATATATTTAGCCTTCCTCTAACAAATACAATAATTGTTTGATAGGGTCTCAATCGAAAATTTTAAGATATTTGAGAACTAACAGCAAGCTTTCTTCTTTATCTTGAGATAAAAATATCAGAGAGAATACAGAAGTAATTCCAGAAAATGACACATACCATTGTATTTTAAGCCGTGTCAGTGATTGATACTTTCGCCTTAACTCGTAAACTCTTATGCCGGGATCACGATCAACTTAACGTTAACTTAACGTAACTTAACGTAAAGGACCTCCTCGTGTGTTTAAATGGAAGCTATCACGATGCACTTAACTTAACGTTGACTTGCAGTTAACTTAACGTAAAAGATGTCTTGAGAGGTATTTTACTTTACTTTACGTTACTTGAAGGGTATCACGTGATCTAGCCAGCCAATCATTATGCGAGTGACGTCATAGGGCTATTTAGTAATTCATTTGTTGGTATTATGACCAATGTTTACTCTTTAGCGTAAGTTTTAGTGATCAGACATTGAAACAAAATAATTAAACTAAAATAGGGAACTAAATTTATCAAAAAAGTTTATTAATATATATTTATTATATTGATTGAAAACTGTAAACATTCACAGATCATCACTTTACAAATAGTAAAAAGCCACAGATCATACTCGAGAATGCATATGTTTGGCTCGAGTTGTTACGTTAAGTTAAGTGAATCGTGATCACACATAAGTTAAGTTAACTTTAAGTGAACGTTACGTTAAGTTACGTTAAGTTAACGTAAAGTTGATCGTGATCCCGGCATTAGTATTACAATTCTATCATCGAACATTTCGAGCCCCTCCACATGCACTAAAAAGACCTTTAACTTCCTAGCTTTGGAATGATATGGCGTAATAATACAAAATAAAACCAGTCAAAGGCTCACCAATTCGGTCCTAGTTTTTGTGGAAGTTATACAGGTACACTCTTTATAAAAGCTATAGCGAGGAATGCATAATATAGAGCCATATAAATTCACAAATATGACTGAATGAATAAGATTGGTTTAAAGTCTCTTTCTTTCTATTTTTTACACTGTTAAACTATTTGTCACCTTAGTATGTGTAAGGTTCTGAGCAAACCTCAATTATCTGACATCTCTTGCACCAACAATTTCATTGCTGTTCATGGTGGTTTTAGTTCGTCTCCACCCCGTATATTTCAAACCACTTACAGTGTTATTTAGAAGTTGTACATCCTGCATCCTA
>CABFVZ010005766.1:0-26199 GCA_902151445.1 Timema monikensis
AGGGAGAGTGGAAAACCATTTAGGAAAAACCAGCCCCAGTTCACCCGACCGAGATTCGAACCTCGATCTCCCCGTCCTCAGCAGTCGGCTTCAACACGATATACAAACTATTGCGTAGCCTAGTTTGTAGATCAGTATCATACGCCACATTAAGTTGCTAACAATACAAATAACCAATCATGTTTGTACATCACGTCTTAACAACCGACCAGGCTATACACACTTTAACTACGCTAATGGGGACATGAGCAAGGTAGAATTATAAGGAAAGGTACCCATATTTGCGTGGAGACAGAATGGGAAACAGTTTAGGAGAGGCTACCCCCTCAATAAAGTCTGCTAGGTTTCGAACCCCGACCCCCTATCATAGACAAACCAACCTACAGTAGCCCCATGGCTTTTTTGGTGCTGACTGACAGCTCACAGCTGACTTCTGACAGTCAACATTTAGGTATATACCTAAATTTTGACTGTCAGAAGTGACAGCTGCTAAACACATGTGTTTGCAGATCATATGGTTCGGTGTAGGGATAAATAATTTGGTCTGGTAACTTTTCAAAGCCGTCAGCTGTCAGTTGTGAGCTGTCAGTCAGCACCAAAGAAGTTATGGGGCTACTGTAGATCATCTAGTCCTTGCAATGGTCTAGTTACCCACGTGGTCTACCGTAACAATCTTCTATTTCATTACTGGAACGTTGGCTAATTACTATGTATGTTACCAATTAACATATATAGGCTAATTGATTTTACACATCTATTATGTCCCTAAAGTTTTTCAAATTAAGGGAAGGACATACAAATATTTGGATTAAATATGTTAATTAGATACTTAATATACAAAATAAATAACACATTATGTAATAATCACGCATTTAAAAAAATCATTTTGATTTGTTAAATAGGTAAAACATCTTGTCAATAAATAAAATACAATTCTCTCAAACTATATATCTAAAACAGGCTAGCAATAAAACAATACAAAAGAACACTTGAATTCCAAAATAAAAAAATGCTGTATTATTAATATTATCATTATATTATACAAAATATAAGAACCGAGTCATTTAAAGGGGGGCATAAAACAGGAAAAGAGATAATTAAATTGTTAATGGTTTAATAAACAGCCCAAGGTCAACATGAACTGAAAGTAGTTATTGATAAGAAACTCCTTTAAGTAACTCTCTAATTTTGACTTATCGTTTGCGATAGCAAATCAATTCTGGAAATATAAAGTTAGCGCTACTTAATCAACAGTCATTATGGCCGAGTTTGTAAAAACTACTGATTTAATATATTTTGGGTCTTGAAAGGGCACAAGAATGCCAACACATCAAGGGCAGATCTACAAAAATTGTACTACTCAAAATATTAAAAATAAGTGGACGTTCCAATAGAATCTTACATAGAGTTTGGGGACCTTAAAGGTTTCAAATTTTGTCATAATCATAATAAAACCCGTTAAAAGGGTATTTGTCATAGAAAGCACAACAATGATAGTGACAAGGATAGAAGCAGAGCCTCTGGACTCTGAAGACACCTGGCTCAACAGTTGTACAGTAGCATTATCAAGCTCATAAATGAACAAATAGCGTTGCTTTTCCTTTTTAAGTTACAGATTTAGTTTTTGATTTATTAATAGACATTCCATTTTCAATAGACCATTGTAATATACCATTTATGTGAATATGTAAACGTTGTTATACTGTATAAGGCATATTATCATCCAATATTGACACATGGCTCTGAAACCTGGACATGAACGAGAGAGATTTAAGAATATTGCAGGCAGCAAAGATGAGGAGGTTCCTGAGAGATATTAAGAATGTAGCAAGAAGAAACAGGACAAGGAATGAAATAATTAGGGATGGGTTAAAAGTTAATACCATTAGAAGAGATACTGAACAGAAAAAAGGTTACTGTGGTCAGGTCATGTGATAGAGTATGGAGAAGGACAGAATACCTAAGAAAGCCTCATAGACCAAAGAGAAGGGTAGAAGAACTATTGGAAGACCACAGGCAAGATGGATGGACCAAGCACAGAATTATCATTATTAGCACCGCGTCTTACTACCCGTTCGGGTTATACGCTCTTACGCTAGTGTGAAATGATGGATGGATTGTGAGATGAAATGGAGGATCTACAGTTTAACGTGGGATCCGAACCACGGTGGAGGCCTGGCATTCCACACATTCACAAGTTGTGATTAATACACGTCTTGTCAGAGGTTTGGTAATCAGATAAATCTGTGCCGGGACCAAGGATTGAACCCCGGACCGCTAGCACAGAAGACTGGCACCTTGCCCCTAGACCGCCAGGTGACCACAAGCTCAGGACATGGGAGTTAAAGGAGCGGACTGGAGACAAGTGGCTGAGGAAGAAGTTTGGAACGATCGACAGGAATGGAAGAGGCTGTGCCAGACGACCCGCGGAGGCGTAAACGTCGAATTATGATGATTATGATGTAAATCTAGACAATCAACAAGCGATTTGATGTTTTGGAATAGTTTGAAGAGTGTAAATACGTACCAATGTCTAAAAAGAAGAGGGCCTAAATTTGACCAAATATGTTACATCCCAATTCGTGAATTGGTCCAGTTCATGAATTGGGCACCTTTCTGCCCATTTCGTGAATTGGCCTCTCCTCTTGGCCAGTGGCAGATTCAAAAGTTTTGCACCCCACCACCCCCTAAAAGGATTTGTTTTTGGCAAGGGCTATAGGACATTTCTTGTGTTGGGGTGGCCAGGGGGGTGGGAGGGTGGAAGAGTTAGTATTCGAGAAAAGATTTCTACAAAAGATATTCAGGAGTTTTTAACTATTTATTAATCACAACTTGTGAATGTGAGGAACGCCAGGTCTTCACCGTGGTTCGGATCCCACGTTAAACTGTAGGTCCTCCATTTCATCTCACAATCATCCTACCATTACACATATAATATATTACACATATAATATATGCGTATAAACTGAACGGGTAGTAAGACGCGGTGATGATAATGATAGTAATAATTTTAATTATTGTCAAGGGTTTTAGAGAGTTTCGAAGGAAAAGGTGTTGAGGGGGAACGGGGGGCCTGGAATTTGGTATTTAAGTAAAGATTTAAATGTAAGATAATCAGGCATGTACAGTACATGTCCTACAGTAGCTTGAGTTAACACAATGAAGAAGCGGAGACTGACGTCAGTTACAAAGTAATTGCAAAGTAAATGTATTTATATATATAAATCCAAAGAAATACATCCAACTTTAAAAAAAAATACCGAGAAATAGAATATTTAAAAATAGGAGAGAAAGAGCATTAAGGACATAAAATGCAATTTTAAAAGTAATTTAAAAACAGACCAGACAATATCTTTATGAACCTATGTATGGATATATTCTGGTAATTTATTTTTAGCGTTCCTGTTCCTATTTAAAATACTGCTAATTTCTACTATAGGTTCCGGTTTGAGTCCCTGTTTTTAACACCAAATGAGGCAATCAAGGAGTAGACCTGTAAGGACACATTAGTTTCAATAACACAAGGAACAACTGGTCGACCGGAATTGTGCATTGGACTAAAGTGATTTACAAACTCATTAGATATTAAAAGTGGATCAGTGATTACTTTCCCATTAATTTGAAGGTCAAGGCTTTGCAACACGATTACATTCAAGTCCTTGAAATTGCTCTTTATTCTAGTTTCTATTAAGTTCGTTCAGATGTCTCTAATTTTCGGTAAAGTTTGTTTAAATGAGATAAATTTGGGAGTATTTTTGAAAAAAAAAATTCAGTAGCTCTATTAAGAGTAGCTTATGAAAAAGGGGGATTAAAATATTGAATGACTTTAAAGAAAAAATAAAATTCTGGGAGCTCAAGGAGGCAGAGGACAAGGAGCATTGGCGGTCTAAGTTCACTGACAAAAGGAATGAACCTGTCGTGAGACAGAACACCTAATAAATAATAATAATAATAATAATAATAATATGAAGTAGAAAGTATAAATTTTAATACTTGTTTTCCAACGAGTGAAATAAATATTGAAATATTAGTATTTATCTATAAATTCCTCTCCTTGTAATGTGTTATATATTTCTTTAACAAGGTTGGCACTATTTTTTTTTGCCACCAAATTCCCGTGTTTTACAGGTTTTCAAGAAAGATTTTCCATTTTTATAAACAGCTTATATTGAATAAAGAGTAATAAAATATCAATTTTCATCAAAGTGACCAAGTGTGAGGTTATGTAACTTATGATTAAACATCTGCTGTCGCTCCACAACCCTTGTTTAAGGGGACAACCCTTGTTTAAGGGGTAGTAAGACAATAAGACATGTTTGAATCAGCTTGATTAGTTCTTCAGTTCACTTTTCATCCATACAAAGACCCACTATTTTAAGCTTTCATTTAAATGCCTCAAATTTTATAAGACTCCAGTTTTTTTTTACTTGATTTTTCAAAATTCAATGTGATTTCCTGTTTTTTTTTTCAGACACTAATATTCCGTGTGTTCTCCTGGTTTTCCAGGTGCTAGGCAGCCCTGCTTTACCACTTTACCGCTTTACCTGCTTTAGCTCTCAGCCTCTGAGCAAGGTCAATCAGTGAATCAGTCAGCAAGTACTCCTTTCCCACGATTTTAATCCGCACCGATAAGCTATTAAAATTCTGATACAAAAACATGTATGATTCAAGACGAAATTAGCGGAAGGAATTTTAAGCAGGCCAGTTTTGTGGCGAAGACAATAATTTGTAGCTACGCTGCCATTTGTAACAGCCAAAGAGTCCTAACTTTGTAAATACCGGACTTAAATATTTATTAAAGAATAAATAGCAACGCTACAATCGGCCTCTTCCTCACGCCTATCTTCCAATCGGCCTCTTCCTCACGCCTATCTTCCAATCGGTCTCTTCCTCACGCCTATCTTCCAATCGGTCTCTCCCTCGCGCCCATCTTCCAATCGGTCTCTTCCTCACGCCTATCTTCCAATCGGTCTCTCCCTCGCGCCCATCTTCCAATCGGCCTCTTCCTCACGCCTATCTTCCAATCGGTCTCTTCCTCACGCCTATCTTCCAATCGGTCTCTTCCTCGCGCCCATCTTCCAATCGGCCTCTTCCTCACGCCTATCTTCCAATCGGCCTCTTCCTCACGCATATCTTCCAATCGGCCTCTTCCTCATGCCTATCTTCCAACCAGTCTTTCTCTTATGCTGATCTTCTTGTCGGTCTCTTTCATGCCAATCTATTCAGACTCTTCCACATGCCTATATGAATGATGCCTTTTTTCCATTATGTGTCTGTAACCATGTATATTAAATAGTTTCACATATATCCCTAGTTATAAGTAAATGCTTAGATCTTAGCAAGGGAGCGAGGTGGTCTGTGCGGTGCACCGTGACATTTATTTAATCTTTAATTCTAATTTGGTTTACAATAATTATTCAGTTGAGGAGAATATAAATGCTAATTAGAGTCTGTCAACTTCGGTGGTCCTGGGGTAAAGTACTCGCCTCAAGACCCGATTACTGTGGGTTCGAACCCAGTCAAGTTCGACAAATTTTTCTTAGGCCATAAAAGTCCGTAGCACGATTTCCTTCGGAGTGGAAGTAAAGCTGTCGGTCCATTCATTATTCATTATTGACTGTGATATACAAACAAACCCTGAAGGTATAGGAAAATACCTCTCCGGGCTAAATCGGTAGGCTCTTTTTACGCTCGCTTGTAGACATTCAGTGTGGAAGACAACAAAAAATCACAGCAATTTATGAGCTTCCCTAGTACTAATGCTTTCTACCAGATGATGCGGGCAGCACTAACCAGCTGAAGGGCTAAATGTATGCCCAACTTAAGGTTGACTAACTCATAAATAACAAAAGTGTAACTTTTTTTGTTTTAAAATAAATTCACATTCAGTTAAATTTTTCCTTTTTTTTATTTTGAGGTAAGCCAACTAGTCAGAATAATATTGGTTCTCGAAAAAAAAAATGCTAAAGTAAAATTTTTATTTATTTTTCAAATTTTGAATTTAAAATCTGTTATAATCTCAAATATCCAGAAAACGCGAGCTAATATCATAATTATTTTGGCTAATATCAAAATAAATAAAATGTTGTTTCAGTGAATGAGTTTAGTTTGATTTTCTACACAAAGTAAACATCTCATGGTCATCCTGAACTCTTACTCGTCATTTAAGCATGTTTCACTTAATGCCACAATGCTCAACAACTGTCATATATTATTATTAGCACCACGTCTTACTACCCGTTCGGGTTATACACACTTACGCTAATGTGTAATGGTAGGGTGATTGTGAGATGAAATGAAGGACCTACAGTTTAACGTGGAATCCGAACCACGGTGGAGGCCTGGCATTCCCCACATTCACAAGATGTCTTGTCAGAGGTGAAGGAAGGGTTTGGTAATCAGATAAATCTTTGCCGGGACCGAGGATTGAACCCCGGCTGTCAGCATAGAAGTCTGACACCTTACCCCTAGACCACCAGGTTACCGACAGCTGTCATATAACACCGTTAGAAAGTTACAATAAACTGCTGAAACAGAAGTTTATTTATTTTGGCCAAAAATATCGCTGTTATAACAACTGCAATAGTTCCGATTTTGCCTTCCTTTTCCTGACCTTTAACACATTTGATTCCATCTATTTTTTTACTTTCTCTTACCCCTTGCAAATTGATTGAATTGGAGATTTTGATAAATTTCGACTTTTCAAGACCCCTGAAATCGAAAAAGTTATTTTGGTAATGCCGTTTGTTTTTTGGAATTAGATATTTAAATTTAAATTAATGGTGGCTCACTACAGGATGGAAAAAGAATTTAAAAATAAACAATTTTATCGAAATCCATTAACGATTTTGATTAAATGTTTTATCTAGGCACTGTTGGGCATTAAAAACAAAATGGCAACTCTCATTTTCCCATGAAAATAAATTTGAGGGCACTTTACACAGGAAGAAATATCCCGTTTTGATGAAATCTGCGTAACTGTTCGAGAAACGAGTTTGTTTTGAAATTGTAGCAATCATTAGTAAATATGGTGTGTTTGAAATATAGCCATATTTTTCAATCAGTAGTTATTATTATTATTATTATTATTATTATTAGCACCGCGTATTACTACCCGTTCAGGTTATACGCACTTACGCTAATGTGTAATGGTAGGGTGATTGTGAGATGAAATGAAGGACCTACAGTTTAACGTGGAATCCGAACCACGGTGAAGGCCTGGCATTCCCCACATTTACAAGATGTCTTGTCAGAGGTGGAGGAAGGGTTTGGTAATCAGATAAATTTGTGCTGGGACCGAGGATTGAAGCCCGAACCCCAGCATAGAAGTCCGACACCTTACCCCTAGACCACCAGGTCACCTTCAACCAGTAGTTCCCGAGCTATATGCTATATATAAAACATATGTTGTGGAAGTCTTTGAAAATTGAAATAGATTATGTATACTCCTTTGTGGACAGAAATGTTCCTCTTTTATAAATGTTTCTGTTACAGTGTATATTGTTTCATGTGTGCTCTTTGGTGGAGTGTTTCTGCAACATTGTATATTATTTTGTTTCACAAATATTACCCGTTTTTAGTAAATATATCTAATTTACGATGAAAAAAAAGGAAACTGTGCAGTGTTCTGTAACATTTATTTCTTTTTCTCTTAAGAGAAAAAACTAAGGATATAATATATGTGTAAAATTAATAATATTTTACTAACAATATAAAGTAATTAAATAACGGTCCTGGGTTTGATTCCCGGCATGCTAAATTATTTATTATTGGGGAATATGAGTTTCCCCTTTCACAGCGATGAATTGACGAACGGGGGATGGATGTTGTGTCTGTTCTAGATTTAAGTTAGCTTATAAGTCGTGTGTCGATATAATCATCATTATTATTATTATTATTATTATTATTATTAGCACCACGTCTTACTACCCGTTCGGGTTATACGCTCTTACGCTAATGTGTAATAGTAAGATTGTGAGATGAAATGAAGGACCTACAGTTTAACGTGGAATCCGAACCACGGTGGAGGCCTGGCATTCCCCACATTCACAAGATAAGCGATATAATCAGTCGGATCAGAAAGTGCACGTTAAGGTGGGATTGTAGGGGACGCGAGAAAAGACCAGTGTATTTTAAGCTTGGCAAAATAAAAAATATATTGCTCTAGTAGAACAATAGGGTTTAATGTTCTCCACATGGAGATATCAACAGCTGTTGAACATCTTTAGGAGCATGGCGGCATTAGACGACAAAACTTTTTAAATGAACAGAAAAAGTTGTCATTAAATTACAGAACACCCTTGACAAATATTCAAGAAATTTTGAGGTCACTATGGGAAGAAAATTAAACTCATGTTTGGACTGGAGGAAAATTTTATTCATTTTGACAACAACAGCAAAAGTTTTGCCATATTAACTGTAAAAACACTGGCTTTACCTCGCGGCCCCTCCATCTTAAGTTAAATAACGTGAATAAACTAAGAACTAGCCAGGATTGGGGTGGACTACAGGTATGGCTCAATAACGTGATCTTATCACCTCCCCTGTACCGATGTTACCAGACTGGACCTGTGGGGTCATCTAGTTCGTACCCCCCAGATGTGACAATCAAAGGTACCTCATGTTACTCACCGGTGTGGACGATGACCACGAGTAGTGCGGCGAGGAAGAACAAGCTGCTGGATGCCATCTTGAGAATAGTCACGGAACTGTTTGAGGGGGTGACAGGAATGTACTAATCAATAGTTGAGGTTAGGATGGAAAGAGGAGTGTTGGGTTAGAGTACACCTCAAAGTACCCAACACGGGGGGACGTGTGGAGTGGCGGAGGGATTGCGAGCAATTGTTGGCCTGAATCGCGCGCGCACAGCTTTATTGCCCTCTCTCGCTGCAGCGCTCCGCTGTTGCCAACACACGGGACTTAACAGGCCAATCAGAAGTGGGGGACACAGTGTGGTACCTACAACGCACGATAACAGTAGACCTGTGCATCGTGCAACATATTGTGCGAGTGAGACAGAGAAAAGGACGAGGGGTGACACTGAATGCTGGTTGCAGACAAGACAGACATTTTTGAAAAACATTTAAAAAAATTATGTACACAAATATATGAGTGAAACAATGAAAAAGCTTGTTCTAAGATGACATATACCCAACAAGCAGCCGTTAAAATAATAATGACAGAGTGAAGTGAGGTATTTACAATGTTGTGATAAGAACGTTCAACAGAATAATGTATATATGAATATTATACCTTGCAAGAATACATTTAGGAAAATGAACATATTTTATTAAATTAATATATTACAAACATAAAGAAGAAATGAAACATTTTGAAAGTAAAGATATTAAAACAACGGCCCGCGACTCTTATGTATGTGGTCTGCACACACATTAAAAACTTTGGTGATTTAATTAACAAAACCTACAAATTAAATAAATAATTAGTGCGTGTTCTTTGAACATGTGAGCAAACTGAGCAAGATTGTTTATAAAAATACATGTATACAAGCGTAATATTGTGTTTACGGTAGTTACGGTAGTTATATGTCTAATAAATGTATTTTTGTGTGACAATAAGGTTCATTACTCAGTAAATTTATATTTTTGTCCACATGCCATGTAGCCCTCGGGGAGAAAAGTTTGCCCGCCTCTGATAAGATCTACATTTGTTGAACTTTCTTATCACAACATTGTAAATACCTCATTATTATTTTAACGACTGCATCTCATATCAACCCTATTTATTTTGTTTCCCTCATTTAGGCCTATTTGTGTACATGATTGATTTATATGAATTCAAAACATTACATTCGTTGTTTGAATTAGGTTGTCAAGTATATTTGTTTCTCGGTCGGGTGAACTGGGGGTGGTTTTTCCTAAATGGTTTTCCACTCTCTCTCTCCACGCAAATGCGGGTTCACGTCCTCTAATTCAACCTTCCCTATTCCTAATCCATTAGCGTAATTAGTACTTAAAGCGTATAACCCGAACGGGTAGTAAGACGCGGTGCTAAATAAAAAAAAAGTATATTTGTTTGTGTTATTTTTGGATTTTAATTTGTGAACATTTTGAATATTAGATTTTTTTTTAAATTGTGAAAATTTGATTATGTTAAATTGGTGCGACCCGTTTCGGGTGGCCGAGCACAGCGAGAACGGGACTTCAATTCCTCTAGGGTGTACTAGAGATGGTTTTACTCTCTCCCTTCATGTAAATGTGGGCACAATTTCTCTAAATGTAACCTTTCTAATCCTCCAACACATTAGCGTAGCTAGTTTAAATGCGGACACACCAAGCAGGTAGTGAAATGTAGTGGCTAGATAATTTTTATAGCAGCGCAAGTGTACTCACATTTGCGTTGAGAGAGAGGGGGGAAACATTTATAAAAAACCACTTTCAATAAACCCGACCAGAATCGAACCAATATTTCTCCATCATAGGTAATCTAGTTTATTGCGAGACAAGTGCCTTAAATTATTCGACCACCAAAACGGGTTAGAAAAATTACTTTGCTAAATTTGTGGCCTGTGTCCTATATCAGCCCACCTTACCCTCTTACCCTCTCCACTCCAAGTATAAACTGAACTAACAGTTCCATTCTATGTAGCCGTTCGACCGTGCGAGGTCTTAGTCATCATTCAATAACATACACTGGCCTCCAATCAGCTGTTTCCAATGATGACCTCACTTGTGAGCTACTACACAGCTTTGATGAGCAATCAAACCTTCTTTAATCCATGAAGTGAAAATGTTTTAATGTATATTTACATAAAAGATAAATCCAGCAAGCATTGACTGCCTCGTGAAAAGCCAGGTCTATCTTGGAAAAATATGTTTATCTGATTTCATTCTACTCTATCATAGATAACATTTATGACCTTGAGATTTTGATAGTGATCTTGAAGTTCCCCCGAAATCAAAAAGTGGATCTTACTATACTGTGTGTCCTTGTGAAACCTTGTCCTTACCCTTTCTATCATATTTAATAATTTGGCTAGGTTTGTTAGAGAAACACAAACAGAAAGTCAAATAAATGAAAGTTTAATTAAATAAAAGTTTAAGAATAAAATACAAATTTATGGCACTGATATAATTTTGCCTGTAAAATTAGGTGATATAACAAGTGTTAAATGTCCCCTTAAAGGTTGATTCACACTGATAGGACTGTGCTCAGGCCGTGCTGGGACTGTGTCGTGTTGCTACCATTCACACTGATAGGACTGTGCTGGAACTGTGCTGTTAGCGCTGTTTTGCTCATCGTCAGCAGTAGACATGGATCAAACCGAGGAAGATGCGATTGTTGCATGTGGTCTTTATCTTATTTCACTTGATGAAAAGAGGAGAAAACGAAGAAAATACTGGGTTCATCATTTGTTTAGAGCAAGAGAAGAAGAATTCCACAATATATTTGCGCAACTCAGAGATGACCATCAAAAGTTTCACAAATATTAAGAATGAGTGTCCCGAACTTTTAAACCTTACAGAAACTTCTTGCATTCAGTTTTTAAGCTATCTCCTTCCAAATATTTTCTTTAGTGAGATTATTATCATATTTTTTATGCTGCAAATTATACAAGCATTCATATTCTTGAACCAACATTATTAAGTTTTCTTCATCCATAATTTTGGTTTATTGTACACAGTTGTGTTAACAAGTTGGAATGTTCCGCAGCCACTGTCAGATTGTAGATAAGAAGCTTCGTGAAGGTTCGCCGCTTGCCGGAAGAAGCCGAAATAGGTGAAACGACACTTTTGAAACGATCCAAGACGACACAGTCACAACACGGCCTGAGCACAGTCCTATGAGTGTGAATCAACCTTTATAGGACTAAAAAATAAGCGATGGTGACACCACAGTCTTTAAACAGTTGAGAGAAACTCACGGGAATATTAAATATTCCAGTATTATAGCGTGGACATTAACTAACTATTCTAGCAATTGATTATTATAAAAAGATAATAGTGAGGTTAGCTCCTACAGCTCTTTAGAACACTTAGTCTCTTTAATGAGTGATTTGAACCCTTTTGCCTTGTTTATGTTTTTGGAATAATGGGCTACCCAAGCATTCCTATCTTACGGTACATATATTAATTAAATGAAACTTAAAAGATTCGACTACGTATAAAAGGTAGTAAGCATATGAGTCCATTCGCAATGTGGCGTAGTAAAATATGAAGGTCACCATTAAAATCAAGAGCCAGGTGAATGGGGGCATACTTGCGACACTCCACCAGAATGTGGTACACACTAAGGGGAGCATCGCAAAGCTCACATACACTGGATGTGGATCCCCGGTTAATAAAATCCATTGGTAAATTAAGTATGTACGGCGTGGAGTCTTGTCACGATGACCTCCTCTCTTCTAGATTCTCGTATAGTCCCTAATGAACCACAGATTGTTCTGAGCAGGGGTCGAAACCCACTGCTCGTGCCAGGTTTATAAGACCCCAAACCGAACATAACCCTATAGCTCTAACAACATGACAACCAAACTCACCTCAGGAGGGAGATGAATCGCCTCCTTGGAACCTGGTCCACCAATTCATTTACTGAGAAATCAGCATGACCAGAAATCCAGTAGAAGGCGCGGGTATTTAATAAGTCAATTTTTAAAATTTGCTCGTGTATCATCTGCACGAGGGGATTCCAGGAAAACAATGTGGACAATGCCATTAAAACACTCATAGAATCCGTGCAGATGAGAACAGAACGGTGACAATAACGGTATAAATAACACAAGGATTTAAAAATATCAGAAGTAGCGTGGGCGGCGTATCAGTACAACTTGGGTGGGGAGAAAGTGTGTATTGTGATGATGACGTCATGTCTCAACGCTGTCTTTGACGTCGCAACCGGGTTATGTTGGAATGTGTGGCATCATAGACCTCTGGATCATTGGGTTGGTTTGTAAGGTGTCATTGGCCTGGCTTATTCATGTCCAAACTTGTTCGTTCCTGTCCCATTTGATTTTTTGCCCCATTTGATCCTTTCCTCATATATACTTGCGGGGTGGGTTTTGGGTGGGAGTTATTCATTTATTGGTGGTGGAACGTGCAGTCCATGGTGTGGGAGCTTTTTATTTATTGGTGGGGTATCGTACAGTACATGGCATCGGGCACACCTCCCGTGACGTTCCATAAAATGTGAACATCGCTAGTGAGCGTGGGAGCATGCAGGAGCATCCTCTCTCACCGGCCGTTTAGCGTAGAGTGTGAACAATGGTTCCCTGTCGCAAGCCCCTGAATCTATTTTGGTGTCACAACCCTCACCCAGGCAATGGGTTTTCCCTGATGACTCAAACCTGGTGCCAGTTTGGCGGCTTGACAAGTCGAGATAAGAATATATCATTATCTTAATGATGTTACAACCCTCCACCTGCAATGGTTTTTTTCCCGGTGACGTCATTGCAGCCCCTGATGGCTCATAGCTGGCACCAGTTTGGCGGCTCGACAAGACACGACGAGACAGGAATAGATTGTGACCTTGAAACTGTGAGGTCATTGCCCCTGTTTATGATTGGTGCCAGTTTGGTGGATCTACAAATCGAGACTCGTATCTGGTTACCCTACGTGTTGAAATAAGGTAAGGGACAAACAGGTTTTGCGTAGATAAAACATGATATAACAAATCCATATTTATTATACATATTAAGGTTTCACAGACATACATAATATTTATTATATACTTTTATAGGAATGACGCATATATTCGTACATACGTTTTTCTACAGTGTCTCTTAGATGTGTTAGTAAAATTGTTATTAGTTCACAATCCAACATGTAATAATCCAAATCGAAGACTTGACGTGTATAGTAGGTAGCACTGATAAGATACAGGTTTCTGATGTGTGTTTCCACCGTAGGCTGTTCGAGATCGATGAAATCATCTGATTCTGTTAGCGTGTTGCATACATCCATGATGAGTGTATCAATCAAATAGTTTCAATGTCGTGCGACGGGTGTCGACAACATATCCCATCAGTCGACAGTGACGTCGATAAGGTCCCACACCTCACAAAGACGAGCCCACCTAGGTGCTAGATGGGCAACCCGTTTAAGTCCGGCGTCTTATTTATCGCTGATGACGACCATACGGTCAACGCACATGCGTCTCATATATTTTTTATGATTAGTCAGACTAATCTTCTGAAGCGGTTGCGTTTTGCTGAAAAACTTTGATATGACTGATTTGTAGTTGCCCAGTTCTTGCCACTATTTACGGTTAAACAACGCACAATTTCCTCCTCATTTTTCTAGCTGGACATAGGGTGTAAAGTTGTTCTTGACACTCATGCTGACGATGATTATATTGGCATCGACTTCGTCCAGCGGGAACAAAGTGTTGAAAATACTGGTGATGGCAAATAGCTTCCCCGGATTTGCTTTGTGGGAGCAAACGTCTTGACCTTTCATGTTGTTTGATTTCTTTGATGACTGTCGTGATTATGGCTAACACGCCGTCGGGATGTCCCTTTTATAAGGAAAGACAAGGTGCTCACTGATTAGACGGAGTTTCTTGAGAGGTGGAAGGAGCCTAGCTTCTTGAAAAATGTGTTGTAATATCTCAACACCTTAACGTCGTTGGCTGTATGATTGGTGGGTGAGAATAGGGCTAGAGAAGTTTTCATTGGAATATTCTGGGTTCGATAGAGAAAGTACATGAAACAGTAATGGCCGCAAAAGTCTGAAGCTATGATTTGAAGTTGTATCGTGTTAGGAAATGTGCGGGAAGTGTTTTTGCGTATAAATGTGAATTTATACGGGGTGGAAACCATAGCTGCCAAAGTATTCTCCCACGCCATTCTTGTCGATAAATATGATGACTCAATGCATCCCAGGCTTTGTGTGTTGATCCATGTTGATGACGAGAGCGGCAGGTCACGCTATTCTTGAGGGTTGTTGATCAGCAGGGAAAACACCCGAACGTACAGAAAGGAACCACGGGTTTGTTTTCAGCGCACGTCTTATGGTGTGCGTGTCCATCTTCAATCATCCAATCATAAGTCCCCAAACGATGGAGGCTGAACAGAAATTCTAAACAGAACTATGTTACATTCACATGGTGTGGCTAAATTTAAGTGTTTTAAAATACGAACATCCTCTGTCTTACAAATCTATGGCAGGCGTAGTCGTGTATTTGGCTAGAAACTTTTTCTTTTCTATCCCCTTGGCGTAGACCGTTTCTACACGCATTGTGGCACGGGAGATGAGGGGTTCAAGCAGGTAACATCAACGCTATCCCAAATAATACCATGCAGCTTGTTGACGATATAGTCAGCTTGCCTTTTAGCAACGGCGGAAATTTACTCGATGCTGTATGGGTTTTTTAAGAGCCAATGTTGAAGTAATGTACCGCATACAGATAAAACACTCAGTTCATTGACATTAAACTCTTTGCGGTCGTCGATGAAGCTCTGTAAATCTACAATGACGTCCATAATTTAAATGACGAAATAAGGGATGGGAAGTCACTTATATTAAATCCCAAAATCAGTCACGACGTGTCTGTCCTGGTCGATGGTAATGATGTTGGCAAACTCTCCGTACATTATACAGTTGACGGTTTCGGTGAGAGCTCTGGTGAAGGTCATTTCGATGCTCAGAGGACCATGCCTCATCAAATTTCAATGCAATGTCATTTGGGCGGACAAATTAAGTGTGAAATATAAACCCATGAAATGATATCTCTTAGGGAAGGCTTCCCGTGTGATGTCGCTACCTTTGTTCATGAAATGGATATCCTTTCCAAAAAACAGTGTGTGGTATGATATGACATAGTTTCCGTCCAAAAAATCGGGTTGTAACGGTTTCGACAGCACTTGTTCCCCCTCCACGTACAACTATAAATGGTTCATGCCATAGACTTGGAAATTTAACGGATTCTTGGCGGCGTCTCTGTTGAACGCAGTGTTTGATACAAATCCCACGATGCATAGTTTGGATAACTGTCCCATACGTTGTCCAGTGATTTAACTTCCACGCCCATCCATCTTAAGTGATTTTCGTTAGAACATCGTTTATTGACAAGATTGAAAAAATGAATAATGCAAAACATTTGGCTGATTTGTTGAAAATCTACAATGCTGCACTATCTTCAAGCTATCCTGATGTATGCACAGAATATTTCATAGTTCCAATGTAACCAAGGCAAAGCGATCATTCTAGAAATTGTATGTGATTAAAAACTATCTGCGTAGCTCAATGGGACAGGAGCGACTAAGTGGTTTGGCTTTTCTGTCCATCGAAAATGAAAGAGCTCAAAAATAGATTTTGGAAATATAATAGATGATTTTTTATCAGTAAAAATAAGGAAGAAAAGGTCCAAATTTTAGTCACCTTAAAAATTAAAATGATACCTACTGGAAATAAAGTTTTTTTAATTTTCTTGAGTTTATTGCATTACAATATTCATGTACCTATAATATAAAACAGGTACTCAAATTTAATATAATTCATGCAGGTATCTACCTATGCCTTGTTTATTTCATGCACTGAGAAAAATAGGTCATTAGAATAACTATCTATATCGTTATTTAGACTATCTGTGTTCGTAAATTTAAATCGCTCTAGTCTAGATCGTAAACCTATTTAACAATACAGATCGTAAACCTTATAATATATAATCTAGATCATCAGTTTTACGATTTATATAATAAAATCAACGATCTACTAATTAACGGTCTAGATCGTACAATCCGGATAGTAGATTTAACGATATATTTTTCTCAGTATAGGAGACTTATGTTTAAGGTACTGCTGAGTGCTATCCCCATAAGATATATTTTATTATAGGGGGCCACACTTCAATTACCCGCCCAGATGCTCCTAGAGGACTACGTTACAGCATTGGACCCAGAGACACTTCTCTACCTTTAATGGTGTATCCTCTGCCATTGACTTAAATTTCTGTAGGCCCAGACCAGGATCGCTGCTCACTTCCTTTGTGAGATTCACCCGGACCTATGTGGTAACGATCACTTTCCCATTCTGCTTTCACCACTTCAAGACCCTTCCAGTACAGCACGTACACCTCAGTGGGTGCTTAAACAGGCTGACAGGGATAAGTTTCTCGATCTCACCATATTTTGTGAACCCTATTCTCATGACGTTGATGTTAGGATGGGATATTTTACTTCGACGGTCATTGTGGTGGCCAGGGCTTCCATCCCTAAATCCTCGCCAAATCCGTACCACCATCCCGTTGCTTTTTGGAACGAGGATTGTAGATTAGTGCCACGTGGAACTGTTTAACACCCAACACGTCATCATCTAATGAGAAAAAAAATCGTGAAGGTCATCGCGTTGAAAAGGACTCAGTGTGACTCCTGACATCAACACAAAGAAAATAAACTTGAAGGGGGACAGAGAGGGAATGGACATTGATTCACTTTTACACCCCCAGTAAAGTGCTCTCCAGGGGAGATCGGCAGACGTGCAACTAATCAGGGATCAAGAAGGCGTTGATTGGTTGAACTATGACATGGTACCCCGTGATTCTACACCTTCTCTTGGTCAAGTAGTCTATAACCACCCACCCCCTTAAGAAAAGTCAATAAACCACCTGGTACAATGTTAGTACGGCACTCTTGGAAGGCAAATCTCGTTCAAGGTGGAGATACAGTCATGTAAGCGCATTCACATTTCAGTTTTAGTTAACTTGTAGCACCAAAATCTTTTCAAAATTCTCTTTAGACAATGGAAACCATAATCTGCTGGTTTAAGGAGGTTCTTACTGTTCAGATCATTTAAGTCGTTTGTATTTGCCCTAGGCCACTATTTCAAGTATGTTTTTCTAGATAGTTAACCAGATAATTAATTGTTTCTAGGATGGTGGGCTTGATCAAATAATACCTTCTAATGGAGATAGTGTTCGAGGGTAATCTTTTATTACCTTTTGGTAATGGTTGGTTTCTATCCAGGGTTTATTATATTTAATTAGGGGACAACTAATTAACTTCAATTGTTTGATTTTATATTTAGTAACTCTGTTAATCATGGAATGAAGGTTTTCTCTGGTGGTACTACATAGCTTGTCTCATATTTAACACCTTTGGGCGCTTACGTATAGGACGTGTTAGGAGTTGAGGTATATTCACGTTGCGTACAATGGTCCATGATCTTATGTTTTGTCTTGTATATAATGACATTCTTCGTAAAGTAACTGGATCTCATTTGTAATGTTAACACCTATGAAAAGATTATAATTTATTTCCTAAGGGCATACAATTATTTTTCGTATAAATTTGGAGAAAGGCTTGCTTGGTTGTTGTGAACCTATTGTTAGTCATTAATGGCATTTTATTTTATTTCTTTCACTGTCGGTTGGTGACAACGTACATTTACATAACGGTTCCATACCTTTGATTTATTTGGTTTGGAAAATTATTGTGAGAAGGATATTAGAGTATTATGATTTGGTTCATGTCTCAGGTTTTTCCCAATTAGATATAACTGAGGCTATTTTTATTTGCACTTAGCTGTTTCATTTATGTACATCAACTTACTTGTTAAATATTTTACTCTGTAATATGAAATTGTTTTTGATTTTAAAGATTTATTGTATTAACTATAAAAAATATGGCCAGAGTTTCATCTTTCTATTTACCCTATTGGCTCATAAAGCATTCCTTTCTAATAATTAAATCTGTTTGGACTGTATCTGGCCAGTATTAATAGCATGAGTAATAAATGACATCAGAGAAGTTTAAAAACATTGAAGGTTTACAGGCTCAGCGTTTACTCGCTGCCTAGAATATCTACTAATAAAAATTTAGCAAGTTAGTTACTAATAATTTGTACCCGACTGTTAGATATAGAGAGTTATCTTTGAGACTAGGCTGTGACAGTCAGGTGTGGGTGCAGGTTGGCCATTTCTGACCATATAGGGTTCCTACGTCTCTTTCATCAACGTCCTACTTTGGAGAATCTAGAGTCATTCTGGATTCTACGTGCTAGAGCTTGCCGCGTCATTCGTGAAAGCAGAAGAGTCTTGCCCTTAAGATTTACATTCCAATAGCTAAGGTTTTAGATAATATTCAAATATTAGGTGGTAGCAAAAATACCATAAATAATATACCTGCCCTCTTGTATAATGGTTCACTTGTCTCCTGCCCTGTGGAGGTCGTCAATGTATTGGGCTCGATGTGTGCAGCCATTTCTAGAACTGCGAGCTACTCTAACGAGTTTGCGGTACATAAACGGAACATAAAGCACCATACTATTGATTTTGGTCAAGGTTGGGAGGGGGGGGGAGGATTATAACTCTCCTTTACTTTAGATGAACTTACACAAGCCTTGTTCCAGGTGGGCAACACAGCTTCCAGTTCTGACGATATTCAATACGAAATGTTGCGTCAGCTGCACTTTCACGGACTGGCGTTCCTCTTACACCTTTACAATAGTGTTTGGGAATCTCATCAGTTCCCCTCACTGTGGAGGCAAGTAACCGTTATCCCTATTCATAAACGTGGCAAAGATAAATTAGAGCCAACTAGTTATAGCCCCATAGCATTAACTAGATGTGTATGCAACATAGTGAAAAAACGATTAATATGGTATTTAGAGCCCCACAATATGCTATCCTATACTAAATGTGGTTTTAGACGTAGTCGATCCACGGTGGATCATCCCGTCCGTCTCAAGACGGTTGTTCGTGACGCCTCTCTCAATAAACAGAATCTATTGGTTGTTTTTTAAATTTGGAGAAGGCGTACGACACCATCTGGTGGTACGGCATTTTAAAAACCCTGTTTAATTGGGGGCTCTGGGGGGAACTCTCTAATTTTATTGATAATTTTATGTCAGAACTTCCAGGTAACGCTGAATCACACCTTATCCGATGATTTTATTTTTAAAAATCTTGTGCCTCGGGGCAGTACTTTGGTCTGTACGTTGTTCACCATCGCAATAAATGGCATTGTGGACAACGTGCTCCTACCTGTCCGTTCATGCCTTTTTGTGGATGACTACGCACTTTATTGCAGTTCATCGAGTCTCCACAGGGCTGAACGGCAGATACAATTAGCTGTCAACAATCTATGGATGTGGGCATCACGTAATAGCATTCGCTTTTCCGCAGCCAAGACGACGGGGGTCCACTTCCATAGATACTCGGAATACAGCCAACCTTCAATATTTTAATGAACCACGTTTTTATTAAGTGGCTCATTTGGATTCTGTCTCATATTGAGAATATTTTTAACATTTTTAGGGACGGTCTAATGAGTACTAGATAAATATTGATATTGGGAGGTTATTAAAGTTAGCTACCAGATAAAGGTTATCAGCCACTTTAATATTTTACGCGTATTATGAACTTAATTTATCTGCCGGATAGCTATCTGTATTATAAATATATTTTAATGCAGAAAACACAAGTTTGGCACTGATTTTACTGGTGCGCTCGTGCGTATAGGCCCTGATGCTACCACTACAACCTAACGAGTGGCGACAACCCTCAACATTTGTTAAATTATGGCGGCTAAACAAGTGCGAGGAAACAGTAGGCGTCACATAGGCGCAGAAGCTAAGTTGTCTTGCAAGTACTAATTTCGGTGTCTGCCAAAATGTCAATAGTTTGGTACAACGTTTACAAAATTTCATTTATTATACTGACGTTTATATAAGTTGTCCTTATATAACTATAACCCTACAAATAAATTGTCAGTTTATATAAAAGTGTGAATTAAATGTTCTAACTTTATATAGTCAAAGCCTAGGCCTGTACTTACTAAACAAGCGAGCCAAGATTTTAACCTAAAAACAGATTCTGATAGGTGAAACCTAATGGAAAACAACGCGTCACCATTTTAACTTTCAGATAAATGTTATCAGGTACTTAAACCTCCCGATAAAAATGTGGTGGATAAATACATTTTATCTGGCAAATAAATGCTATCTGGCGGTCATAAAACGCACTTTTAACTTATCGACTAGATAACAATATTTACGGCCAGATTAATATTCATCCAGGAGACATAAGACCAGCCCTTAGTGTACTTTAATATGTTTTTTGTCTTTTTAACATTTTTAATATGCTTTAATATGTCAGATTTGTTTTTTAACATTTTATATTTTTATATGTTTGTTTTGTCTTTTTAACTTATACATTATATTTTAAAATGTTTGTTTTGTATTTTTTTAATGTAGTGTTGTGTTTTTTAGCAAGTGTATCACTCAATTTATACTTATATTCTATCCAAGCGCTCTAATGGAGTGCTCAAATGGGTATCTCATATTGAAATATATTTTTTACAATTGTATTCAAATTTTATGACTATGTGTAAGGTTTTTTATTTTGTCCTTTCACCTGCCCATTCAGACAGGTGAATTGTTTGATATGATTTTTCCCTGTGGGAATTTTACTATGTTTTTATATCGTTAAATACCCTAATGACCTCATTGTGTCGACGGGCCTATAAACCCTAAAATAATAATAATAATTCAACACCCATTAAAACCCGTAAAGTTAATAATTCACTTTATAACCATGGTAATTTTCTTTCTTTAATGCTCTCTCAAAATTTGAAACCATAAAAACCAGAAACTGAGTAATAGAGATTGCTACAAAACTTGGGGACAGAGCAGTAATATCGAATTTGGCTGTTCATGATCTACCAGCAATAGAAGCTGAATTTCACCCCCAATGTCTCGCTAAATTCTACAACAGGGAAACCCGCCTCGGTGGCGTAGTTGGCTAACGCGCTAGTCGTGTTGAGCTCAACCGCTGAGGACGGGGAGATCGAGGTTCGAATCTCGGTCGGGTGAACTGGGAGGGGTTTTTCCTAAATGTTATTCCACTCTTCCTCCACGCAAATGCGGGTTCACTTCCTCTAATTCAACCTTCCCAATTCCTAATCCATTAGCGTAATTAGTACTTAGAGCGTATAACCCGAACGGGTAGTAAGACGCGGAGCTAAATATTATATTATTACAACAGGGAAAGATCACTAAGTGCAGGAAAAGTGTAAGCTGGTGTTCATCAGAATGATGTACTTGCTCTTGTCGGTGGTCCAGCTTACATTGATAGCTTGTCGTCACCCCGGCTGTTGAAGTGTAGGAGTAACTGGGATATTCATTCCTTGATGTCCACGTAGGATGGTTAGAACAGCTCGGTCAGCTTACGGATGACCCCAGGTGTCTTCTTGGCCGGAAGTAGATTGGGGGGTTCTTATCAGTGGTATAGGGTAGTGATGAGGGGGAGAATTGGTAGGGCCGGGGGTGTGTAGTGATGGATTGTAGGTTATAACTAGGCATCGGAGAGGAGAAGGGGACAGGCGAACCTGGGTGGTGGAAGGAGTTGAGGTACTATCTGGCGGTGGGAGTGACGTTAAGATTGAGGGGTGAGCCATGTGGTCCACGTTGTCGTGGAGGGGTGAAGGACAAGGATGATCCTGGTGGGAGGGAAAGGTTAGTAGGATTTCTTAGGGGGGAGGAGTGAGAGTGGTTGCTAGAGTAGGTCGTTCTGGAGTCTGGCTAGGGCCTGCAAAGGAGGTAGGGAAATACCCGGGGTGTAGGCTAGTAGCGGTTTCGGGTTGGGGATGTGCGCTGGAATAGCCCCTCTTCTTCTGCTCGGGACGTTGGGTGTAAACCATAGAATGCTGGGAAAATGGGTGGAGCTGGGTAGAGCTCCTTGAAGAGGGTAATGAAGTGAGAGAGAAGGGGAGGAACTCGGTGAAGAGTCGCAGCGAGTGGTGCGAAGCTGAAATAGGAGGAAGGGGAATTAAGGGGCACAGCGAAGAGTCGTGGGGAGCGGCGCGAAACTGGAGTAGGGGAAGGAGGAATAGGGGCTCGGTGAAGAGTCATGGTGCATATCTGGAGTAGGGGGCAGGGGGAATAGGGGCTCGGCGAAGAGTCGTGGTGCAGATCTGGAGTAGGGGGAAGGGAGAATAGGGGCTCGGCGAAGAGTTGCGGTGAGTGGTGTGGAGTTGTAGTAGGAGGAAGGGGGAATAGGAGGTTCGGACGTCGGTCCAAAAGATAACAAACACACTGGCGTGGTAGAAATCCGTTTACTATCAGAAGGGGTTGTTGCCAACGAGGAGCTGTCAGCTGAGGCAACGACTGATCCTTGGCCTGCTCGTCGCTCTCTTTTATTCAATCACGTCGGGTCACTTCGGGGAGTCTTAGCCATAGCCGTGTGAGCCCCTAGCCAGCAACAAAGCTAGGTAGGGGGGTTAGCGCAGGCTGACTGGCCATTAAGAAGGGTTGGTGTTGGTGGATAGGACCGGACCTTGCCAACTGGCTACGAGGCTGTTTGCCTTACAAAAGGCGGAGTGAAGAAAGCGACGAGCTTTAGGAATGCAAGAGGGCTGTAAGACAGAGAGTGAACAGAGGGGGGAAGGGGTTAACAAGCTTCATGGGAAGTTTTGACCAAGAAAGACCAATATTCAAAATGTCTGATTTGGCGAAAAGATACGTATCAGAGATGCATGAACTTAGTGACTCTTTGAGTGTAAATCCAACAAAAATCAAGGAACGAATACTAAGAGCCTGCCCTCAACTGAAGGCATTGGAAACAAGTGGTAAAGATACAATAGTAGCTTTAATAAAAGATACTAACCAAGTTTTGAGAGAATCAATCGAAAGAGATTTTGATGATGAAGGCATACAGCTTCACAAAACTGCAGAAATAGTGCGTGAGGATATATTTTCTCACTATCCTTGTGTTGGGAAAGACATTTCTTTTGACTCTCAAAAATCTTCCGTTCTTGCTTTCTTAAAAGTTCTAATGCAAATGATTTTATTTGGTCCAGGAAGACTGTCAACCGATCCCAATTACTGTGATGGGGGTGCAGTGACAATTAAAATTATGACATTATTATTTAAACAGCAGTATTGGTTTTTAATAGGCTGTAAGCTATTAAGAACGTCGAAGCATCCCCAAAACCCCGAAATAAAGAAACTATATATTATTTGCTATTATATACAAATATGAAAGAACTAATGATGCGTAGAATTTACTTCTCTTCTATTTGTTCTTGGCCAATGCTATCGGAATTACAGGACTTTCAGAGAAAAAGTGTAAAACATATTATTAACTTTCATAAATTAAAGACCCACCAAGGGAATTTCTGAACACAATTTCAACTGTGCTAAGTTGCTTGCTTGTTTGCTTGATATTATAAAATGATGCAAGATTGGTCGGATATATTTTATTCTCAACACCCGGAGGTGGAGGAGGGGAGGAACGTGGAATTGGTGTTAGATTGAATTAATATTATTGGGTAGCATGTCGTAATAGCACACTCTAATGATGTTTAAAGAATATGACACTTTACACAATGTACTTTACTCAATGATTTTCTGTGCATCGGCAGTAAACTTAATATAAAATGTTTCATATCTCATTAACGGATACGCCTATGCATAATGTGCAAAAGACCAATTTTATAGGTAATTAA
This sequence comes from Timema monikensis, assembly GCA_902151445.1. Lineage (NCBI taxonomy): Eukaryota > Metazoa > Arthropoda > Insecta > Phasmatodea > Timematidae > Timema > Timema monikensis. The sequence continues at coordinate 24,401 of CABFVZ010005766.1, forward strand.
ATTATCTTTAACCTTTATATGTACTTTTGTCGTACATACAGCCGTTTTGAAAGAAAAGGTGAAAACTGATTGTTCCACCTTATTAGGGGGTAATGGCCTACCAGTGGGACACCATCCCTAAAATCATTCAGGGGATTCCAATCATCAATCGTACCAAGTGGCTTGCTTTTATAAAAAAGTGCACTCTCTATGCTTGAAAACATCGGGTTGGAAAATAATGAACGCTTTGAGGAGCAGGCGGAAGATGAAGGGAGGATAAGAGACCTGTTGAAGGCTCGCATCCACTTCCGCAATATTCCCATACTTTTCAAATGTTAAGCAATTCAAAGCGCAACGCGTAAATGCAAACAAGTCATTAGAGACAGTAATATTATATTTATCTGAGTCGAGAAATGCAAGATAAGAATTAAATAAAAATCGGGATCCTTTATAACTTTTTTATGCTATGTGCAAGCAGACAAAAAAATTACTCTCCTACTTACGGTTAGGGTTACAACGTAATGTGTTTAACTCTGTGACGAGTGCCCAATAAAATTACCTTTCCAGACAAACTCAGAGTGTTAATTTAATGACTCCCTTAAGGCCTATTTCAACAGGTTCTTCAGAAGCCTCGTCTGGCCAAAATAAGTTGTCAAATACCTGGCCCTGACATAACTACGTGCGTTCCAGACACTCAAGTGTGTAATACTTCTGAATCAAATATTCATAGCTTGATTCAAGAACCACTGAGTTACTTTCGAGCAATCATTGGTAACAGTGTGCCAGGAAAATTCCGTTTAGAAAATTAAATTGTTAGTTTTTAAATATTTACTAATTTTTCAGTTTTTTAACTTAAATAATAATATATGATTTTATAAGATATAATAATTTAAGATTTAATAAATAGCATTGTTTGGTTCTTGTACATTTGTGTGTATTTTTTTTCTTATCTCAAACAAATAGTTAATCGTTCCTTCGGTAAAATTGGTATCCTCCAATTGGTATAAATCTTTACGATATCATTTTTAATCAGGACTAACAGTTCGTAAAACTCGTTTCTATTATTATAAAGTAGTTTTTAAATTGGTCCTCGTCCACCTTCAAGTCTCGGTGAACTAGAAATGAAATTCTCCGAATGTTTCCCGTTTCGTGGGTCCATCCTCTACCTCCTAAATTTTCTTCCTCTTCCAAAACACCTGCTAACTACATCTAATTTACCTCAGTATTATCATCTGAGATCAAACAATACATTTTGGAGAATGCCATAACTAAACATCAGTGCAGCAGACCAGAAAGAAACAATACTGAATTCGTGAGGGAAAAGAGAGACCATAGCTTAGCTTAGCATTCTGTGTGTATCGGCCTTAACACAAGTACAACTGTTGTTGTCTTACCCTGAGTATTGTTTCTACAGAGCAGTATCTCTACTAAAGAGACTGCCTTGCTGGCCAGTAAAACACAAGTTCAACTGTTGCTGTCTTACCCTGAGTATTGTTTCTACAGAGCAGTATCTCTACTAAAGAGACTGCCTTGCTGGCCAGTATAACACAAGTTCAACTGTTGCTGTCTTACCCTGAGTATTGTTTCTACAGAGCAGTATCTCTACTATAGAGACTGCCTTGCTGGCCAGTATAACACAAGTTCAACTGTTGCTGTCTTACCCTGAGTATTGTTTCTACAGAGCAGTATCTCTACTAAAGAGACTGCCTTGCTGGCCAGTATAACACAAGTACAACTGTTGCTGTCTTACCCTGAGTATTGTTTCTACAGAGCAGTATCTCTACTAAAGAGACTGCCTTGCTGGCCAGTATAACACAAGT
>CABFVZ010005767.1:0-20323 GCA_902151445.1 Timema monikensis
CAATCCGGAACAAACGAAGAACAAACGATTGCAATAATAAAAAATTGAATTTTTAAAAGTGGGGGGGCCAACTTCACGGACGTACCCCCAAGGCTGCTAGGTGCATCGGTCGTGGCCTTCTGAAGGGCACAGGTTCAGATGTGCTTTTTAAATGCCAACTCTGGGACCAATGATTCGATTTTCCCATGCCAGGAGCCTGGAATTAAGATAGCGTGCACAAAGTGATTCAAACCACGATATCTTTAGCACAGGTAATGTCTTTTAAAACGGCCGCACTTCCTGCACCCCACCATTTTGCCGTTTGACCAGGTAGAATGTGTACCTACATTTGCTTCAAACATCGATCACTATGTCACCGACCGTCTAGTGACGCTTTAGATCATGCGAATATCGATTCAAGTATAAAATGCATTGTGACGGTAGATTGCAACCCAAGGATTGGCCTCAGTACAAACGCACGACAGGGATTTGAACTAAACTCTTCATGCAAGCTTTAAATAAGAGCTGATTTTGACCGGGCGAAATGTGTAACAGCATTTGCCAGAGTTTGAAATGTGAAGCAATTAGCGTTTGTTACCCTCTAAGGTAATTGAACCTCTACCTCCTTATGTCACAGGGCGAGATGTGTACCCACATTTGCGTGGACAGCGATTTGAACTAAGCTCTTCCGGAAAGCTTGAGATAAGAGCTGATTTTGACCAGGTGAGATATGTAAACGCATTTGCCATGATTTATAATGTGAAGTAATTAGCGTTTGTTGCCCTCTAAGGGACTTGAACCCCTACCTCCTTACGTCACAGGGTGAGATGTGTACCCACATTTGGACTGTTGAAAAAATAAGCACAACCGACCGTCCTTCAAAGATCCCTCTAGCCGCACTGGAGAAAGACGTCCATCCTTTGAGGAAGACTTAACGTTAATGTGATATAACGGTAAATAAATGCTAATTTACTCGGCTCGGGCAGTCACCGATGTGGAAACAATATTTTTGATCAATGAAAAGCCGCTACCTTTACATGCGGCACGCCTCATTGAAGCGACTATAAATATACCTTGAAATCATTATATTACAGCAGTATATGTTAATTTAACAGAACGTCAAGAAGAAGACACACCCCCTGCATCTTCAGCGTCGGTAGCGCCGGGTAGCCCGGAGCCCTCAGTTTATTTTAGCGAGGACGTAATTTGCTTGTTTGATGGCGACTGGTCCATGGGTAATTAGCGTCCTGCTATAGATTTTATAGTATTGTCAGTGCTTTTTTCTCTCACTATCGTAATTAATATGTATTTATTTAATTTCAGAATAATAAGATTCGTACGAGCTTGACACCGGACTGAGGGAGCAAGTAGTGCCCGCACGGGATTTAACAGTGTGTGTGATGGTGCTGCCTCTTGAAAGGGGCGAAGCGATTGGCCCTGTACCGGCGCACCTCCTAGAAGAGGTCGGTGCTCTGCACGATGCCACTGCCCTCACACTGCCATCAGCCTTCAGCCCCCTGGACCTACCGACGCTAGCGGAAATTCAATCCCTGATCTTTGGGGTGAAATGGACGTGATAGACCGGCTGATATGTAAGTTTGCCTTTATATATTTTAGCACCGTCTACAAGTAACTATACTATAGCCACTAGATTGGAAATAGACAGCTTATTACGGAAGAGTTATCCGCGTCCTCTCTTCCCTAAACCACCGTTGTTTCACAGATATACCAAAGCCTTTGGTTAGCTGACCGTTTCGAGAATATTAGCTCTTATATTCATGATATAGAAGATTATTATTACAAACAAGAAAAGAGAGAAAATTATAATTGTCACTTTAGCCATGTTTGAAATGTGTTGGATCAAATTCAATCTCCACCTTAGCGCATTCGATAGCATGTCTGTATACTAAACTATCGGTCCTGGGTTCGATTCCCAACATGGCTAAAAAATGTTGGTCTGATAATTTAACAGACAGTGAGCCGGATTTTGGATGTCCTAGTCTTTAAGTTATAAGCATTTTATGAATAAAAAAGTGACCCGACCGAGCCTTAGGCTAGAAAACAGTAATGGATTTAAATTAAACTTTAATATTCAATGAATAAATTGCGTTATTTGATTCTAAAAGAAAATTATTTCTACCAATAAAAAACTTAATACTGACCATTAAAAATTACCACTATAACATAAATATATATTTTTACCAATCTATGTTAAGACATGTTTTCCCCCAATAACTTATTGAAATCTAGATTTCTTCAATCATCAGCCTGGTGTCGTAAATTTGGTTACTTATCGAAATAACAGATGGCATTGCGAGTCACTTTAGAGTCGAAAAAATTGTGTAGGTAAACTTGTTTATTTATCTAAATAACAGATGGCATTGCAATTCAATTATGTTTTGTGGTTTGCTGCCCAGTTATATGATTTATAACGGGAGTAGTATAGTTATAGTGTTACAGTCTGTTTTAAGTATATAGGCATTCAAATATATACTGGCATAATCATTAACAGGAGAAATTATATTGTTGCTTTAGCCGATTATTAAAAAGAGAAAAACCTATATATTGTTTTGTTGAGCCAAGGGTCTCAGGTTATACTCCCTGGCAGGGGTGAAAGTGTAGATTTAACCTTTCATAGTGATAAATTAACAGTCCTGGACCGTATTTTGTACATGTTATAGGGTTTAAGTGTAGTTATTACACACACTTTGAGAATTTTGGTATCAGTTAAAGCAATTATGTTTAGCAAAAATTTTAACATTCCATGTAAGTACCGAAAATATATTGAAATTGAAAAGTATTATTTATTTTGTGGTATCATTTTAAAGAGAAAACATACGCGGTAGTTTGCAGAAAATATGTTTGGAACAATTATATTTAAATGAGAATGTTGGTATCAGTTAAAGCAATTATATTTAGGAAAAATTGTAACATATTATATAATACCAAAAGTAGATTGATGTAGAAAAGTATTATATATTTTGGGGTATAATTTTAAAGAGAAAAAAAAATGTAGTTTCCAGAAAATATGTTTGGAACAATTATATTTAAAGCGTTTACTTTGACACGTGATTTTATGTTATAGTTCAAATGGAGGGTGGAAATATCAGCTCATTCCTCCCGCCACCACCGGCTGTGAGACCCCTTCACTCCTCCTCGGGAGCACCGCTACCAAGACAGGGAGACGGTGTTAGAGCCCAAGCTGCAGCGAGGCAGACTGAGTCCGCAGTCCTCCCGAAACCCGTGACTGCAGTAATAGCGGGACCATCTTCGGCACCGCAATGGGGAATTAGTGGCTTGGTAAACCTGTTTGGTGGAGCTTTGTCCCAAGGGCCTCCTTATTCAAATCGACGAGGAGAGAATCAAGCAATTAAAGCGTTTTTTTCATGTCGGGCGTTAATTGATCATTAAATTAGGGACGCCAGAGATCGATCGTGACGCTAAAACCTGGATCGAGGAGCAAATAAATGTTTGCTAGGACGTCTCCAGGATCATAGATCTAGCACCGAGGATCACGCAGGTCTACTATTAGTCAAAACAGACTCCTCGTTAAGACCTGTATTTGTCTCATTTAGGCGGGCAGATCAACTTGACGCACAGGCTAGAACGAGTGTAGAACGAGTGTTACAAAACAATACTTCGTTCCTCACTTCGTCCCCCTTGTATATCAAGTTACACTAGTGTAAAGAACCGCATGGGAGGGGTAAAAATAATTATGATAAACTTTCTCCCGCTAGCACATATAGCCGTAAAAACAAAAGAATCATTACGATTCAAAATGGTGGTGAAATACTTTGACTTGCCCGTGTATTAGTTATCGCCAAAGCTATATGTGATAAAAAATATATCCAAGATGCAAGGACGTGAACGCTGCTAAACAAATAAAAATGGGAACTATGCCGTGATGCACGTGTGAATCTTGTAAAAGGTGGTAGGCTCACTGAGCTGAAGCAATTTCAAACATACATCTACAAATACAAAATCACAGTGTTCAGGGAACGTCGGGGGAGTTAGGTCCTACTCCTCCCGAACATTCTTTTAGGGGCTACCTTGATTTCTATTTTCACGACGATAAGCAAACCAGTTTGATGTCATAACATCATTGACAGCCGCATTTAAGTGTGGGTACTTTTAACGCGAGTGCCGTGTGCTGTTAAACACAAAGAACGAGCACAAATGTGAATCCTTGAGCAAAAAGTGCTATGCTACAGCGGTCTTCAGTGAAGGTCAAACTGTGACCTGTAGAGACGGCGGGCGTTGGTTCAAAAAACCAGACATGTTTTGATAACCATAAACGTCCCGGCTTTCGCTTTTCGCAGGGGTCACAAGTCGGTCTGTGATGTCAAAAATGTTTGTGAGGTCTTTAGGGAGTTTTTCAGTTTGGAAAGTGCAAATTATTCACACTGGTTTTATGAGATATTTTGTAGAGTATGTGATATATATTTTCCTTTTGGTCATTTCTGCTATATAAAGCCTTCACTGGGGAAGAGCAATTTCATTTTTGTGTTTTATGATTTTGAATGCAGACAAGAAACGCTTCTTCAAGGTGCGCTCAACACGTACTTGCTTGAGTCAAACCTCTGTGTCGTACAGACGTGTTGCAAGGCCTGCCTTCATATCGACATAAATGACCAACATTGCACTGAATGTGAGGGCGATTGAACATGCATAGTCAAATCTGATATCACAATGGCCCAATTTTTTGTATTTATAGAGCAAATAAAAAACAACAAAATTTAAGGGTATCACCCTCCTAAGCCATAATGCGAAAGGCTATGATGGGAATTTTATTTTAAAATATATGATGGAGGTTGAAATATAGACATCAGAATATAGACACCATAATGAACGGCGAGAAAATCATGTCCATGCGTTATGGCCCACTCCACTTTATTGACTTGCTAAACTTTCTCCCGATGTCGTCTAAGATGCCTGAGATATTCGGCTTGGACGATAAATTGGCCAAAGGAAAATTTCCCCTATTTTTTCAATAAAAAAGAAAACGTGGGGTATAGGGGTCCCTTGCCGCCAAAGGAGGAATATTGTATAAGTGAGATCTCGGTTGATGGAAAGGAGCACTTTTAGAAGTGGTATAACGCGTTGGTCAAAGAAAATTATGTCTTTGATTTTAACCACGAGTTGGAAATATATTGCATGAAAAATAAAGAGATCCTACGAAAGGCCTGCCTGCAGTTTAGGGATATTCTAATGAAAAAAGCAAAGGTGGATCCTTTCTGAGAGGCGCGTACGATCGCAGGAGTGGCCATGTTGGTTTACCGCCGAAGTTATATTGAGGAGAATACCGTCGTTATCATTCTTAACAGTGTCTACCAGTGTGCTGACCAACAGTTGCACGTCTCCGTACAATGCCTCTGCGGGGAGGCCCACAGACCATCTTCCAATTCTAGGGCTGTTATTGGCACGGGTGCCCTCTTTGTTATCCTGACAGGACCACCACTATCAAAAACAGCCGCCATGAGACCACGGAGATGTGCTATGAAGCGATCATGGCTTGGGTGAAAATTTTTAAGAATGCCGGTTACACGGTCGTAAAGAAGTGAAAGTGTACGTTTGATGCAATGAAACGCACATACAAGGACTTGAAACAGTTTATACTCCAGCACGATGTGTACAGAATCAGTCCCAGGGACTCACTCTTTGGTGAGAATACAAATTGTATCAAATTATTCCATGAAGCAGACCTTTCTTGTGGAGAGAAGATCAAGTACTTGGATGTGTGTTCATTGTATCCTTACGTTTGCTAGAACAAAAAATATCCTATTAGCCACCCCAAAATTCACTTGGAAACAAATTGTCCGTATATAGATCAAGTAGAAGGCATAGCCAAAGTTACCGAGACGCCTTCGTGGGATTTATTTATGCCCATATTGCCTACACGGATGAACGGCAAGTTAATATTCATCTTGTGCAGGAAATGCGGGGAGGAGAAAAACCAAGGTGCGTGTCAGCACAATGACAAAAAATATCGCTGGTTGACAGTCGTCTGGGTGATTGACGAGATCCGGAAAACCGTCGAAAAAGGTTACGCCGTTGAAGCAGTACACGAATGTGGGAGTACAATGTATCTGTTTATGATCGTCACACACGTTTTGTTTCACGGATACATTGATACTTTTTTGAAAATTAAACAATAAGCCAGTATATGTCCAGAGTGGTGTACCTCTCAAGATGAGAAGCTATAAAACTTGAGTTTGGCTCTGTTTGTAAAAACCCTGGTCTCCACACTCTGGCTAAACTCTTTTTAAATTCGCTATATGGAAAGTTTGAGCAAAGACCCGATTTACCACACGTAGCCATTGTTAACGACTATCAGGGCATCCACAAGTACCTGACGGATCCGTACATCACCGTGGACAGCGTCATTGATGTTAATGGTGAGGTTATGTTCCTCAATTACAAGTATTCGCGTGACGCGTTGCACCCTAACCCTCACACGAGTGGGGCGGTGGCATGCTACACGACTGCTATGGTTAGGTTGTACTTATACAGCATCCTTGAACAATTGGGGGACCACGTTTTGTATCACGAAACAGATAGGGTTCTATTCACTGAACGCCCCAGCGATTGGAGTCCACCAACCAGAGACTTTTTAGGTGACCTCACTGACGAACTTAAAGATAATGGTCCGGGAAGTTACATTAGCACCTATGTATCTGGCAGTCCCAAGAATTACGCGTACCGAGTTTGTGTTGGTGGCGATCCTGCCTAAACAAAAATGGTTTGCAAGGTTCACGGGATCACTATAAATTACGGCAACCGGAACGACGTTACTTTTGACGTTTTGAAAGCGATGGTCACCGAATAAGCTGTAGAAAGATACATACAGATACCGCACAAAATTGTAAGAAAAGGTCTTGCGGCTGTATGTACCGTTTCGTGGACTTAAGTCTACCGGCCCGTGTACACCAAACGGTGGATAACCGATGATTATAATACGTTGTCGTTTGGGTATCAGAGTACTTGTAAACGCGCTCACCACGACTAAAAGGTGATCATTTAGGCGGGCTGAATAGTCACCTTTTTTTTCTTTCACTCTAGACAGTTCCACTGACATACCATTTTTCAAAGATTTGAGATTTTGTTCATATTTATTTGCATGAAAACACGCATAATTTTTATTTGATTTATTTTGTGCATACGGAATACTTTTTATATATTTTTTTATCAGCCATTACAATCCTTCACTTACCTGATTATTTCTAGTCAAATAGAATTAGTTGTTTGTATTTATATTTATTCTAGTCAATTTTTTCCTTGTACATATTTTAAATTGACACCATTTGGTTGTGTACATATATTCAAATACTCTTTATATTGGACTTTGCAAATTAATACCAAGGCCACTATTCCCACTACGAACTCAAGAAATTGATTATTGTTTCCTCTACAACTAAACATGTATAATTTACTTCAAAGTGTAAGATATATTCTATATCTATCATTTTGTAAATAGATATTCCAAGTAATATACTTTTCCCAGTACGAGCCAAATTTCTAAAAATTTTATTTGTGTGTAAATAAATATTCCAAGTATATTTTTCATGGTGTGAGATATATTTATTTGTATAAACATTTATTTGTGTGTAAATAAATATCCCAAGTATACTATTGATGGTGTGAGATAAATTTTTATAAACTTCATTTGTGTAAATAAATATTCCAAGTATACTTTTCATGGTGTGAGATATATTTGTATAAACTTTGATTTGTGTAAATAACCCTTCCTTCCCCTCTGACAAGATTTGTATTAATCACAACTTGTGAATGTGTGGAACGCCAGGTCTCCACCATGGTTCGGATCCCACGTTAAACTGTAGGTCCTCCATTTCATCTCAAAATCACCCTACCATTACACATTAGCCTAAGAGCATACTTGACATAAATAAGAAGTTAGTAATGAGCGCACTCGCCTCGGTGGCGTGGATAGCTAACGCGCTAGTCGTGTTGAGCTCAACTGCTGAGGACGGGGAAATCGAGGTTTGAATCTCGGTTGGGTGAACTGTGGGTGGTTTTTCCTAAATGGTTTTCCACTCTCCATCCACGCAAATGCGGGTTTACTTCCTCTTATTCAACCTTCCCAATTCCTAATCCATTAGCGTAATTAGTACTTAGGCGTATAACCTGAACGGTTAGTAAGAAGCGGTGCTAATAATAGTAGTAAATTTGTGCAGATAAATATACCAAGTATACTTTTCATGTTGTGAGATATATTTATATAAACTTTGGTTTGTGTAAATAAATATTCCAAGTATACTTTTCACGGTGTGAGATATATTTGTAAATAAATATTCAATGTATACTTTTCATGGTGTGAGCTATAGTTGTGTGAATGAGAATTATAGAAATGGTTATGTTTGTGTTTTAACGTCTACATCCCCCTCCCTCCTATCCTATAAATACAAGTTCATTTAGCTCAGTTTCAAACATTATAGACAATTTGAAACATCCATTTCCGGCCATCATAAGCGGCCCTTCCGGCTGTGGAAAGTCACATTTTGTAGCAGACTTTATCCGTCACTTGGACACAATGTGTGACGTTTAATTTGATAAAATCCATGGTATTATGCTCTATGGCAACCGGGATTCGAACAAGAAGAAGCAGGTCCCAGCGTCATATGCTGTAAGGGCTGGCCGGAAATATATGACGACTGTAATGACTCTCCACAGCAGATTATCCTGGACGAACTTATGCGTGAAGCCAAAGAAGTGGTCATCAATCTCTTAACCAAATGATGCCACCATCAAATTATTAGTGTCATCTATCTTACAGAAAATGTATTCCAACAGGGCAAGGTATTTCCTTAAACGCCCACTACATCGTGTTTTTTAAAAATCCCAAGGATAAAGCTCAGATACAACATTTTGCACGTCAGGAATGTCCTGAAAACACCTGTGTGTTACAAGAGGCTTGCCCTGATACTACAAGTACTCTTACACGGTTATATATTGTTGTATTTTAAGCAAGTTACACTCGAATGGTTCAAATATAGAACCTGCACAAATGTCGGGTGCTGCGTGTACCTACCACACAAAAGCTATTAAAACACTGACACTACACGATTACAAATATTTCCATAACCATGAGTCCCAAAGTGTTGAAGCAAGCCCCTCTCCTACGTGCGATGCATCGCATGAACCCGCAGCAACGTGTCGCCTTGCCGAAAATGGCCGACCAGAAACAGATTGACTCTGTTTGCGAGTGTGCCTACAACACTTTAAAGAGCAGGTGCCGTTGAAAAATGCGCAGAAGACAAAGTTACGTGCTCACAAGCAGGTGTTGCACAAGATAGTCAAACTAGTAGAGTGCTGGAAGAAGAAGAGACGACTACTCGTTCAGAAGGCAGGGGCGTTCTTGCCCTTACTTTTAGCCCCTTTAATCAGTGGTGTCCTAGGTTCCTTATTCAACAAGTAAATAATGGAACATATGAAAAAATGATATTAGTGTCCCCGGAAACATTACACCGTGACGAGCAACACCACCAACAAGTGTCATCGGCCACAAATATAGTGGTCTTCCAGTTAGACAAGGAAATTGACTATATCCTTGCTTCAAATCTTGACAAGTCTAAATTGACTTTATAGCAACAAATGTTACAGCGCTATCGCACTTTAGTCAACACACTTCACCACATGAAAATACCACTCCTGATGTATCTGTGATTCCCATCCCAGCTGTACTCAATACTGTACCAGTACAGGCACTTAAAAAAAGTGAACTCTTACTAGATCACATTATTTCCCGAGGCAGTATCTCTTGGGACGAAAATGGGGAAGTGAGTATTCACAATACGCCTCTCCGTGGATCCAATATTGTGGATATAGTCAACGATCTGGTCAAAGCAAGAAGACACAGTGAACTGTCGGGGTGGCGAGAGTTTCTCACGGCACTGCAAAAAATAAACGTTCCGAAAGAATTGATGGTAAATCTGAAACGTTTGGTGTCCATTAGAGATCCAACGCCCATACACCATCCACTTACACCGTCTCAACTCTCTAAGAAGAAGAAACTGAAAAGGGTGGACGAAAACAGGCGGCGGCCATTCCGAGCTTAATGACCCGTTTAGCTGATATCTACTACAACCCTTCTAACCCTTTAGCGTTTTCAGGGGCGGCGTCACTCATAAAGGCGTCCAAAAAAGATCCCGACAAAGTACGAGAATGTCTTCGTGCGCAGGACGCTTATACCCTACACAAACCGGTGATAAAAAAAGTTTCCACGCAACAAGTACGTGGTGTCAAACATTGACGATCTCTGGCAAGCCGATCTCAAAGATATGCGAAGTCTCGGAAAATACAACGACGGTACCGTGTACTTGCTCACTGTCGTCGACGTGTTTAGATAGATGGCCTCGGCGAGGACACTACTATCCACGGCGGAGTGCGTCATGAGAGTAGCCTTTCGGGACATTTTCAAACAAAGCGGCCGTAAACCTCTAAGTTTACTTATGTTCAAGAGGACAGAGTTCCCGGCACGTCTAGTCCAGAAATTTCTCAACCAATAATACGTGCACTACTACCCCACTCATAATCTGGACGTGAAGTCAATCACTGTGGAAAGATTCAATAGAACTCTGAAAGGACGCATGTGGTGCTACTTTACCAAAAATAACACGTATCGGTATGTGGACGTACTCCAAGATCTAGTCGACGCATACAACGGCGCAAAACATTCCAGTGTAAGATGGCGCCTGCCGACGTTTCAGAAACCAATGTGGTTCACGTCAGAGATAATCTGTACGGTAAACGGCATTATAACTTGAATATTAAGCCAAAAGTGAAAGTCGGTGACACGTTGCATATTAGCAAATAAAAAAATACTGTTTGAAAAGGGCTTAGAAAGCAATTGGAGCGAAGAAATTTTTAAAGTCAGCAGTGTCTTGTTGCGACAACCTGTCGTCTACAGGCTGATCGATCTTGACTGTGAGGAGGCGAAGGGAACGTTTTACGAACCCGAATTGCAACGCGTATGTCTTCCCAAAATTTTAAAGTTGATAAAATACTACGTGTCAAGGGTAAGGGTGGCAGAAAGAAAGTGTACGTGGATTCCTCCCAGTTACGTCAGCGCCCTACCATGAAGGACCAGTTTTACATCACTTTGCTGAGCAACAGCTCTATGGGATATTTCCCGAAAAATACCATCACCAATTTCACCACGCAACTTCCCTACCGTCTTACACTCGACGGCCAGTGGGAAATCGCTCTCCGCAAATTCCAATATCAGTGTTCTTTCACCACCGTACCCAAGGGCCAAAATATTGTATGGTACAACTAGGTGGACGCTAACGGTGTGGAACAAATATTCAAGGATCACATACCTTCTGGAAGTTACAGTACTATAAATGAATTGATCAAAGCCCTAAACGAAGTAGAGGCGTTTAAAGGGGAATAACGTATGAAAGAATATATGCGGCATTCCTGTAAAAGTGTATAATAAATATTAAATATGATGTCTGTGAAACCTTTATTATATGTCTGTAAAACCTTTAATGTTTAATAAATATATGTTTTGTAATATCGTGTTTTATTCACGCAAAACCTTTCTGTTCCCTTACACGTAGATACGAGTCTCGACTTGTTGAGCCGTCAAACTGTCACTAAATATGAACAGAGTCAATGACCTCTTGTACTAGATCACGGTTTCAAGGTCACGATCTATTCCTATCTTGTCGAGCCACCAAACTGGCACCAGTCATCTGGAAAAACCAATTGTGACATCATTCAAGGTCACAATCTATTCTTGTCCCTACTTGTTTTGTCGACCCACCAAACTTTTCCCAAGTATGAGTCACCGGGAAACCCATTACCACATAGGGAGTGAGGGAGGGGATTGTGACACATACCTTCAAGAAGGGGGAGTGAGGGAGGGGATTGTGACACATACCTTCAAGAAGGGGGAGTGAGGGAGGGGATTGTGACACATACCTTCAAGAAGGGGTAGTGAGGTAAAGGGGATTGTGACACATACCTTCAAGAAGGGGTAGTGAGGGAAGGGATTGTGACACATACCTTCAAGAAGGGGGAGTGAGGGAAGGGGGAAAGGGTCCTTACGGCCGGAAACAAATTTTCACACTCTTCGCTACGCTGCCGTTAGGAGATCTTCGTGCCAACTAATAAATAAAAAAACTCCAACGCCTCATCTCAATCCTACTACAATATAATAATAATAATAATAATAATAATAATCGAATAATATAAATAATATAAATGAAGAATTTAATAGCAATACGATAACTATAAGATGTGCAACCCCTAATAAAATGTAAGAATTCTTAACCGGATGTCAAAATTTTTATGTGAACCCAATATCTATCTTTTGTTTTGGTCCAAATATACAAATGAGGAATTAAAAAATGTTTTACGTAAGTATAACGCAATGGTTGATCGGGTTTCCTAATGTTTATTATTTCGTTCCACGTATATTATGAGTTTTGATTAAAGGTCTCCATTTTTAAACAATGGAGCAGGAAAGTCCATAAGGAGTTCCGTACTATTTATTTAAAAGTACAACAAAGTAATGGGACGTATCGACTTACTGGTCCGAAATATAGTTACATACAGAACACTTATGAGACAATGCAAATCGTGGTGGCCAATTCTCGTTGATTTCTTTGACGCCGATGTAATCAATGCGTAGATTTTAAAGAGAAAGCTCCTTTCCACGCATAATGCAACTAACCAGCTTCTAAAGTTTCACCGAAATCTCTGTCTTACCTGGTTGAGAATATTTGGTGCACCATCCTATCGATAACGATTTGTGTCACAATCACTTCAAGATGTTCGTTATGATAACACTAATCACTGGCCGGTTACGAACCCAAATGAACGTAGTTGTGCTCACTAATCGGGAAAAGCTGCTTGACCCGCTTCGGTGGCAGCGTGGTACAACACGCTACTCTCACAGTAAACTATACTGCTGATGAAGGGGAGATCGATTCTTGAACCTTGGTTGGGTGTATTGAGGGTAGTTTTTTCAAAATTATTTTCCACGCCCCGTCCACGCAAGTGCGGGTACACTTCCTTTATATAAAACCTTTCTAGTTCCTAAAACCACTAGCATATTACCTGAACAGCTAGTAAGATGCGGAGCAATACCACAAGAAGGAGTAAAACGATCTAAGTTATATTGTAGTGTCTATTGCAATACCACAAGAAGGAGTAAAACGATCTAAGTTATATTGTAGTGTCTATTGCAATACCACAAGAAGGAGTAAAACGATCTAAGTTATATTGTAGTGTCTATTGCAATACCACAAGAAGGAGTAAAACGATCTAAGTTATATTGTAGTGTTTATTGCAATACCACAAGAAGGAGTAAGACGATCGAAGTTATATTGTAGTGTTTCATGCAATACCACAAGAAGGAGTAAAACGATCTAAGTTATATTGTATTGTTTATTGCCATACCACAAGAAGGAGTAAGACGATCTAAGTTATATTGTAGTGTTTCATGCAATACCACAAGAAGGAGTAAAACGATCTAAGTTATATTGTAGTGTTTCATGCAATACCACAAGAAGGAGTAAAACGATCTAAGTTATATTGTATTGTCTATTGCAATACCACAAGAAGGAGTAAAACGATCTAAGTTATATTGTAGTGTTTCATGCAATACCACAAGAAGGAGTAAGACGATCTAAGTTATATTGTAGTGTTTATTGCAATACCACAAGAAGGAGTAAGACGATCTAAGTTATATTGTAGTGTTTATTGCAATACCACAAGAAGGAGTAAAACGATCTAAGTTATATTGTAGTGTTTCATGCAATACCACAAGAAGGAGTAAAACGATCTAAGTTATATTGTAGTGTATATTCAGTTAAAGTTTTGCACACATTGATATTTAAATAGTTTTATTAGTTTTATTTTTTAAATTTGTGAAGTAAATTAAAAGAAGTAGTAAATTTTATAAATTTGTTTTTAAAATTACTTTTATTAATCATTTAAAAGAAAAAAGAAAAACGAAAATCGATGTTATAGTATATATATATATATATATATATAAACCCTGTTTATTTGAATGTTAATTGATTATTTTTCAATACAAATTTAAAGAAAGTAAAAAACATGGTATGCATTGAAGGTTTAGTAGATATTTAATTTAGTTTAATAGTTTGAAGATATTATAAATTCAAACAGTACCATACACTTCAATTTTCTCTATAGTATACAGGTACCAGCTCTATACGAAAATATTAACCTTCCAAAACAAAGCTTTCCCTAGTTTAATACAACTATGTAGTTCACATTAATTTAGTTGTAAAGAAAAAATTACTTAGAAACAATAATTAAGAGATGTTAATCGGCGTGTGACTGAATACAAGTCATGTGGATGTCACATGATTCGTTCTCAGGGAAGTACAAGACCATTAGGATCATTACTAACGTCGCTGTGATACAGTAAAGTGACACGGGCTCGTTCTTCTAATGTTACAATATAATATTACAATGGAAGAGAATGTTAATGTTACACATGGAGCAGTCAACCCGCTCTGGGAATGTTTATTGTCCTCAGTTTAACTCCATGTTTAATTCGGCTGGGTAGAAATTATGTTTGAAAACAGATATAGCCCGATTTTCTTAAGAATAGATTAATAAAAAGCCTTTTTGTCCTAATATTATTATTATTCGTTCGGGTTATACGCACTTACGCTAATGTGTAATGGTAGGGTGATTGTGAGATGAAATGGAGGACCTACGGTTTAACGTGGAATCCAAACCATGGTGGAGGCCGGGCATTCCCCACATTCACAAGATGTCTTGTCAGAGGTGAAGGAAGGGTTTGGTAATCAGATAAATTTGTGCCGGGACCGAAGATTGAACCCTGAACCCCAGCACAGAAGTCCGACACCTTACCTCTAGACCACCAGGTCACCTTTTCCTAATAAAACCCTACTGTGTAGTAGAATTTTATTGATTAAAATGTTATATCAAATGGTTATTCTTGATAAAATAGTGAATAATTTGTAGACGGTAACTTACCATTGGAAAAAAAAAGGGTACGAATTAATTTTCTTCTAGTGTCTCTTCGGGGGAACCAATCCCAACGATTCTCCAGCGTGGACATTTCAAAATTGTGTTCCTCCCTGGGATAAATTACCGAGGGCTTCTCATAGAGGCGTAGGCCAGTCTTGGTGGTTGCTAGTTTCAGAAGATTCAATCTGTAAGTACCAGTGCACGAACAGTTTTATTATGTAGAAATTGATTATTTAGAGAGAATATATTATGGATCATAATTGTTTGATTATGTCGTACCAACTTACATGAACTACAATAGAGAACAGTACTATTGTAGGGATTCTATTAGTGTCGGTATAATTTGAGCGGGTAGTATGAATTACAGAGAGCTATGCGTAAATATCAGCATGTGGCGGGTCCTATTGTAACATAATGTAATGTAAAAATAAGTCCAAATATAATTTCTGTATTAGTATATTTAAAATGTTTAGTTTTTCTCCCAAACAACGAACAAAGGTCCGTTTCATGACCACGTTGTAGTACTTTAATATCAGCTTTTACAGATAGTCCCTGGGTGGGTTGACATTTATCTCTGGGGATGTACAGAATTATTGAGTCTTACATTTTTTTCACAACAAAGAAGAAAGTCCTCCAATCTCTTTTTCAATTGTTTTTTTCTGGCATAGCTTCCATAACAAACAATAATTAGATATAAAAATTAAGAACGGTATGGCATGTAACGTACCAAAACTTGAGGTGTTATGAGATAGGTGTAAACGGTCATCTTTAATGATCAAACAGTCAATAATAATAATAATAATAATAATAATATATAGAATACAAACTATACTAAATAATTCGAGTGATAATTAGATTTGTTACATAATTCAAGAGCTAAATGATTGCACAAATGATTTATAACTTATATTTGAACAGGAAGTTTTTACCGTATATATTTTTGTTTACCACATTTAAAAATAATAGTAAATATAATATCCACTTCGGTGGCTGCATGATTTAAGGTGCTACTCTCGCAATAAACTAAACTTCCGATGACGGGAAAATTGTGGTTGAATCCCAGTCAGGTGTACTAAGAATATTTGTTTTTCTAAATAGTTCCCCACTCACTCTCCAAGCAAATATGGGTATATTTCCTCTAAATTCAACCCACGACATCGCTTACCCTTAGCGTAATTAGCACATAAGGTTATAGCCTGAATGGGTAGTAAGACGTGTTGCTAGGAAATCAATATTTATTTAAATTTAACTTTATGTATACATATTTATTACATGTCGTATAATGTTAATATTCCATTGAGAATTTTAAATTTATCAGTATTACTTACATTTTCTTAACTTAAATTTTACAAATTTAACTGTAGTTAATACGTATAAATTAAGTATTTTTTAAAATCTTGAACGTGTTACCGGTTGCAGTGTGTTCCGCTGAGAAAATTCATAAAGGTAATTTGTGGTTATAACATTAAATATGTTGCAAACCTACGCTCTAGCATAAAAGTAATAATATTATAATAAACGGTTATGTGGCGGAGGAAAACCTCAGACTAGTAGCACTTTTTATTGGTCAAATACGCGTACGTCGACATTAACTATCCCTAGAAATGTGGGGAATGCCAGGCCTCCACCGTGGTTCGGATTCCACGTTAAACTGTAGGTCCTTCATTTCATCTCACAATCACCCTACCATTACACATTAGCGTAAGTGCGTATAACCCGAACGGGTAGTAAGACGCGGTGCTAATAATAATAATAATAATAATAATAATAACTATCCCTAGACTAAAGTTCCATATCCAGGTAATGTTCGATTGGTTCGCTCGTCGTAAGTAGTTTGTACTTTATTTATTCATTCATTGACGTGACCGGTCCGGTTGCCGTGGAAACCATTTCCTAACAAGCATTGGGAAACTTTACAGTTTTATAGCTAGCTTTGCTGTCTGTGGTTGAGACAAGCTTTCGGACGTCTGAGGCCTGGCTGGCTCTTTGTGCTGGTGAGTGGTTTTATTATTTGTTTGACTTATTGGATTTTTAATTCAAATAATCTTTTAGTTGTAAAGCAGAGGCTCTATAATTACTTTGGTGTTTAAAATATAAAGGCTTGTGTATTTATTTGGATAAACTATTTGGTTGACTCAGATGTATTCATTATTTTGATAAAAAAAACAACATAAATTTGATAAGATATCTTAACAGTTATTGAAAAAAAGCAAAATTGTTTTATCGTCTTTAAATTATCAACTCTATGATATAGCTTATAAAATAAGCTTTATGTTTATAATATTAGCCTGTACAAAATGTATTGTTTTCATCAAATTATAAAAAGTACTGGGCTTGAGTCACAATAATTTCAACACGAAATTCGAGGTATTTGGAGTGTGTTTCAGTAATAATAGCCAAGAAGATGATTTATAAAACAGTAAAGAATACCGTAGCTTACTTTGACACTTTCACATGGGATATCTTTATCATAATTATTGATACTATTTTTTACAATAATTTATGATTTTGCGAGGTTTTTTATATACACACCTAGACTTACATTTAGGCTAAACTTGTTAAGCCATTAGGTAGTAGATTTGTCCTAGATCAAACTAATTACACCTGTCCTTTTAATTAAGGTCAAAGACTACAACAGTTCTTAGATAAATGGAGATTAGCATGCAGGGGGTGGGTGGACTGTAGACATTCGAATGAGATTCATACTTCATATTCTCGGCATTTAATGAATATTATTGTTGTTATTATTTTGTTCTGATATACAACAGGCCTATCTCTTTTGTCAGTGAACATAGAACACCAATGCTCCCTGCCCTCTGCCTCCTCCTTCAGCTCACAGAATGTTCGTCTTTCCTTCCATTCCTCCAATATTTGAATCCTATTTCTTCCTAAGCTTCTCTTTCCCTCAACCTTTCCTTCTGTGACATTATTTAGAACACAGTTCCTCTTAAGGATGTGTCCGATCCAGTTTGCTTTGCACTGAAGAATCACATCATTTAATGTTTATCTTATCACCCACTCTTCTAAAAATCCAGTCAACCTGTTTCGTAAACATGCAAGTAAAGAAAAAAAAGAATATATACGGCTAATTTTTCTCCTATCAACTACCCTCGTGTAGACAATTGTTTAGTCAAAAGTCCCCACCCCTATCCCTCTTGCTTCCTCCCCCACCCTTCCCAAAATAAAAAAAACGCACTGTTTCCTATTATCAGTGTTATCGCAGTAACTATCAGGGGCGCCAACCTCAGAAAATTATTGGGGGTCCGTGGTCCTACCCCGGAATATTTAAAAAAATTAAGGCCTCAAAACTTTAGCTTTGGGCCTATTTAGGACTTAATTTTTTTTTTTTTTCAATTAAAATGTATTAGTTTAAACAGCTTGACAAAACAAAGCTGTGCTTGGGTACATCCTACTGCAAAACAAACTTCCTCTTCTAGGTTGTAGGAGGAGATATGAGAAATAATTTGAAACAATGGAAACATAATATTCACAGAGTATATTATCAGTTGTTTTGATTAGAATATTTTAAAAAAATAAGCAAGTAAATTTAAATTTAATACTCTCTATTTAAATAATCAAAGAACATATCTAAGGAATACTCAACAAAAGTCTATCAAATTGACTTCAGAATAAGGTAAAAGTTGTTCTACACACTAGGTTGTTTTTGATGAATTAATTTATAAGTGTTCTAATCTAAGTTGTCCAGCACAGTCCGATGTGCGCTAAGTACTCCTATGTTGTTTAGTCTCTTTTGCCTCATCATAGACCGCAAGTACTTCTTCAGGTAGCGACTAGTGCTGAATGACCTTACAGCTGTAGCGGTCGTCACAGAGGAGTTTCATGAATTTGTTGTCTTCATTTCTTCCTCAGTTACAAACTTAGCATGCTGGTCAGCAGTAAGCTCTTCGTATTGTCATGGTAATAATTGACCTAATTTTCTTGGTCCTTTGTCAACAGAATTCCCAAGTACTTGAAGTGCTCTATGTTTTCTAAATTCTGGTTTTTAATTTTGATTTTGAGTGGCTCTTCATTCTTGAAATCTCCATAAATTTTGACTTCTCAATATTGATCTCCGTGCCATATCTTATCCCTGTCTCCACTAGTTGCTCTAACAATTATTGCAACTTTTCTTCAGTTTTGACCAGCCACGATGGATCATATTCGTATCTAATGTGTTGGTGATGCAATCCAACCGATTAATCTTGAGTGAAAAATTCTTTCTGCTAAGTTTCTAACATAACTCTAATCAAACCCACCGGAAAAAAGGGAGACAGCCTATACAGAACTAAAGAATGCCCATAATGCGGCAGCCAAAGGCTACCAAAAGAAGACACCCAGTATCATACAAAGTGGGAGACATAGTGGTATACACAGTCCACCAACTCAACAAAACAGCCAATGAAATAACAGTGAAACCCTGCTACAGCTGTTCAGCGCAACCATCAATCGAATGAGTCTTGAATGCCATCATGGTTAAACTGATAGACCTACAAGACAGGTTTGCCAACTATAAATGTACAGGTGAGTCAACTCTTCAAGCCATCCCACAAAACGAAGCGTGTTTAACTTTTTCTTTGACCATTCGAGGGATTTTGTATTGCTCTCTTAAGGATACTTTTACAGAAGTAAATTTAATCATGAACACTTGGAACAACCCACTCTTCCAAAAAAGAAAAAATAATTTTCCATATATTTACTACCGAAATAAAATATATTGTTTTATGACTACTTTACAGCCATTACTGTTTCCAGCCTGTATCCTAAGGGTACGGCCAGACTGAGCGCGCGAGCGACTAAAATATAAAATAGAACACATTGGTTGTAATGGGGGGTGGCCACACTGGAGCGAGCGACTGAGCGCGCGCGCTTGAAAGATAGAACTGGTTCTATTTTTCAAGCGCGCGCGCTCGACCCGGTACAGTCTAGTTTACAGGCGCTAGGCAATATTATTGTATGTTGGTTCATTGAGTGCTGGGGAAACTTCTCATTTTGACATGATATTTGACTTTTTTCTATCAGTGATAGGTTTAACACACTTGCTATTAATGGCCCGGTGACCTGGTGGTCTAGGGGTAAGGTGTCAGACTTCTGTGCTGGCGGCCGGGGTTCAATCCTCGGTCCCGGCACAGATTTATCTGATTACCAAACCCTTCCTTCACCTCTGGCAAGACATCTTGTGAATGTGGGGAAAGCCAGGCCTCCACCGTGGTTCGGATTCCACGTTAAACTGTAGGTCCTTCATTTCATCTCACAATCACCCTACCATTACACATTAGCGTAAGTGCATATAACCCGAACGGGAAGTAAGATGCGGTGCTAATAATAATAATAATAATAATAATAATAATAA
>CABFVZ010005768.1:0-26191 GCA_902151445.1 Timema monikensis
ACAAAGGAGACCCTGAAAGAGCAGTTATATCAGAAAATGTGACAGTGAGAGAAGAGAAACAGAAACAAGAATGGTGGAAGAATGTAGATGTAGACATTTTAACAAATTGATATAGCAACAGGATTGAAACAAGTGGTGATGATTATGTTATTTCCTTGGACTATGCTTTACTTATTACACATTTATTATGAAACTCACGTGCTGTGGCGTTTGATCAACAATGATTATTTTATTTTATTCTAATGCCAGTTTTATAAAAATATATTGAATTTAAGTTTTTTGTTGTAAACCTCATATCTACCATACATTTATATTCATAATAAAGAAATAAGAACTGTGTTAATCTATATAAAAATAATAACAAACGTTTTAGAAATAATTGTGAACATATTTGATTAGCTAAATAATTTGTATGTAGGATAAAACAATGAGTAAGAATATGCATACACGTTATTACTAATTGTAACATTAAAAACCATTTCCTATGGTAAAAATAAAATAAAATCCAATAATTAATTTCATTTTAAAATGTTATATTCTTTTATTTTTCCAAAACCAACTAAAAATGTATAGATTGCTTTTAGTGTGAACCAGCAGTGAGGACAGGGTTAAAATAAGGGAAAAAACTATTTAATAGAAAGTATACTTACAGGAAGTTCTTCTTTAATGGGAGGGAATGTTAAGGGCACTTGACTACATTTTTGTTCCTGATAATCATGAAATTCTTCTTTAAAATTCTCCTCTGATTTTATTGGAATATCAATTTCAGACTAGCATCAAACAAAAAAATATATATATTTTAAGTATGCAGAGTTATAGAGTTATATGAAACATGTTATATCACAGAAGTCAGCAATTATTGTGAGCCACAATTGCTTATAAACAGATAAAAGGAAAATATAGAGAAAATGAAACTACATTGTATTAAACTATTTAAATTTAATAAAACACATCATCACTGATTATGACTGATCCAAGTAATTTTAGTCACATTCAGTTTTAATTTGAAATGTGGGTGTGTGTGTTATTCATTCAAGTTTAAATATACAAAAAATGAATTTTATTGACAATTTCATTTTCTTACACTATCACCTAAAAATTACTGGTAGAAAAGACCGTTTTTGACACTTGTACAAGTACTATTCTATTTATATTGATCAATTATTAGATCAATAATGTAATTATAGTGATCATTTTAAAAACAAATGGATTATAAGTTAATCACACTTAAATCAAAGAGTTATATTTAACTAATTTCAGAGCATAATGATGTATGGAATGTGTTTAAGAAGGTATAGATAAGAGCTAACTGATAACTTTCGTATTATAACTAAACATCTCACTAATCAAAGTTGATTAGGAAAACATAAGAGTATATTACCAAACATCCACAAAACATAATAGGCTAATTTTAATGAATATGGGCCTTATTGGCAGGCACATACATAATGTTTAGCCAAAGTGGAGGGGGTGGGGGGCATAATATTGATTAAAGATCGAAAGATTGAAGATCGAAAGCTAGCACGATATAACAAAGTTTGAAGGTTATCTGCACTATTTCTATCTTCAAAAGAATAGGCTGTTAAAAAGAAGACTTCAGTTTTATTTTATAAAATGATGGATGAATTTAAACTTGTTATAATTAATTAATTGCATTAACAGCCTGAGTGTGTAGATATATCTTGAATTTTTAGAAAATCCCAAACGAACAGTTAAACAGCCTGTGCACTAGTTTAGGATAGGTTAGAGTTTCGGTAAATTTTTGGAAAGAGTTCTATTACAAATTGACTCGTTTGATTGGTCAAACTGTCCTAATATAACAATTTCGCAATAGGCTGGTTTTCCCTCAATGGTTTATCTCACTCCTTCCACAGAAATATGAATACATCGCTTTCAAATATAAACTTCCTCATTCTCAGAATATTAACATAATTAGTCCATATGAAGTTATAAGTCTAACAGTTCATGAGACGTGAGTACATTAAAAATAACATAAATTTTAACTTTTTAACAAAGTTGTACCTTGATTTCAAACTCCTCTTCATAATCAATAATATATTTCAAGTCGTCTGCTGGTTCATTCTTCACAGTAAATATTTCTTTCTCCATTTTGTTACGTTGAAGTTGGTGTAGATATTAACAACTCACATTGAGTTTATTTGGACGAAAGTGGAATTCAGTAAAGTTATTATAAAATGATTCCTTAGCAGTGTTTCCAACATTAAAAAATTCCCTGAATAAGTGATCAAAGTATTCTATCTTACCAGAAGCAAAATAATAGATAGATTGATTTTATGTATTTTATATGAGTTGGTCACAAAGTCTTGCCACATAATATAAAAGTTTTGCTTAGTTTACATTAAAGAAATCATTAATACAACTTCTAAATAATTAAACACATTATAGGTTTAAGCTATATTAACAAAGATCACCGTCCGTATTCTTTTAAGAGTACTTTGTGTAGGATAATATCTTAGAAGTGGTTAAATATCATGCGCTTACGTTTTACTTAAATAAGTCAAAACCTAATTTTATTGAATTAACAAAACTAAATTATTAGATTATCTAACGGAACTTAACTTAATTTATTGTTTTAAGTTTACGATTTATAAAAAAAAAAGGCTTGTATTTTATTACGACGATAACACTTAGGGTTAGTAGGGGTAACTAGTTGTATTGTTACAGTGGACATTTGTGTCTGGAATTAGAAATCAGAGAGCCGGTGAGGCTTTATAAATACTAGAGGAGCAATGGCTATGATATATGAGCCTTGCTACTTTTTGTTCCACTGATTAGATAATAAAACCAAAAATGATCTAGTATCTATACATACGAGTACGCGCCCAATACAAATAGGCCCACACTGTTTTTCAGAGAAGGTGGAACTATAACAATTTCATTGTATCATCCTGGGTAATATATGAAGAAGAATTTAAACTGCAAAACTATTATTACAATGAACAGATAATGGTATTTTTAACTGGGTCTACAACTGAATAAAAAGATAAGTGTTAAAGTAAATTATTCAAATATGCATCGAGCCAATATAATTACTTATTTTATGTTGGAATAGTCCTTTCTTTATATTCTAATTTATATAATCCAAATAACTTTATCAAAATAGAATATTTTTCAATTACATAATTAATGTCTATCTATTTTTATTGGTTCTATCTCCTAAATAGTAACAAATTTAAACTTACAATTACTTTTAAAATGTGACAATCTAAAGTAATCAAAACTATATACTATGTATGAACTGCAATCTTTAAAAGCTTATAACCATATCTTATAATCTAACCATCCAAATCTCTACTTGCTAAGGCCAAATTATTAATATTATAAATACCCTTTGATATTTACACACACTAACTTTACTAAACAAACAAGAGTTTTAGAAAAAGAACATGTTTAATTGAAAGTTTCTAGCTTCTTTTACACTCCCAGACTTATTATTTCCGAAACCAAATATTTGATATGAGCCATTATTTTATTGATGACACACTAAGGACTCTTCTATATCACAAACAGCCCTCAGCTTTTAACGCTTTGAAACAACATGTCAAAATAAGGGTACCACCTTAGCCTCAGGCTTGTTTCCCAAATACCCTACTAGCTGGAGCTATTGTGATTGTTTGTGTTCTAGTATATTTCTTTGTCAGTGAATTTAGACCACCAATGTGCTATTTCCTATACCTCTTCCATCAGCTCTCAGAAATTTCCTTCTTCCTTCACGTCATCCAAAATGTTAATCTTCCTTCTTAAGTTCCTCTTTCACTCAACCTTGCCTTCTATGACGTCATGCAAAATACATTTGCTCCCAAGGATGTGTCCGATAAAGTTTGATTTGTACCAAAGGACCACATCCAAAATGGTTCTCTCCTCACAGACTCTTCTTAGGACTTCTTCAATTTGTTATATTATTGTGACCCAATTCTTTTAAATGTTTTTCACAATTTAAAAAATGGTTTCTTTGATTTAATTAGGATGGAAAGTTAACATATGTGTTTTTTTATTTTATCATAGAGATAAAATGATATTTCCTTGGAAGTAAAACAGTGTCGGATTAACCAAGCTTGTTTGATAGAATGTAGAGATAAGTGAGTTTCAACTGTCAACTAGGTGAGACCATGATAAGTGGTTGTTGGTTTTCTAAATAATGGAGGCGGAGCTCTACCCTAGTCGAGAAAGCCTTGCTAAAGATCATAAAAAAAAGATGGATGTTTCACGACTATCTACTGGAGAATATGATGTAAACCACTACATCTGAGTTTCCACGATATAGAGACTCA
Source organism: Timema monikensis (assembly GCA_902151445.1). Lineage (NCBI taxonomy): Eukaryota > Metazoa > Arthropoda > Insecta > Phasmatodea > Timematidae > Timema > Timema monikensis. The sequence continues at coordinate 4,293 of CABFVZ010005768.1, forward strand.
AACTCAGTTCCATAAGCAGCTCGCGAGATATCTATCCACCTATAATCTTTCGCGTCACCCGAGGACATTTAAAATCACTGATCTACGAAACGCCTGTCGTCAGTGAAGAATATTTGGTGACACGTTTCGTAGTCACATGTGATTTTGTCTGCATCATACCGGACACTTTTGACCGGAGCCAGGTGAACATGGTTCACATCGTTGCGATTTTTGCGTTGACTCTGTTGGTCGCCATTTCGAACAGCTTTTGTGAAACATGTTATATGCTATTAATAAACCAATTAATACGTTCACGTGTTTCCTGCTTTCGATCTACCTGTAATCCATCACTTGTTCCTACGTATGGCAATGGATGCGAATACCACGACCCTGCACTGTTTTGCTGTTATTGAAGACACTTGTTACCTACCTGCCCCTTCACTTCACTCACCCTTTTGGTGGTGCAGGAAAGGTTAGTGACCCCAGGTTATCTCTTCCTTTTGCGCTCCCCTACAGCCCCAGTGAGTTTGGCACATTTTCGTTGGACCCCGTTGTATAAAACAAACCATGCACCATAGTTACACTTGTAAAAAAAAAAACAATAATGTTTCATACAAAAAATATAATATCCACGGAAAAATTAGTATAAGAAAACCACAGACTCAAATAATAACTGATGAGAACTGAGCCAACACATCCTCTATGTTAGGCAACCCGCTCGCTGCCAGTGAATGAATTGCTGTTTTCTCATTTACTATGTGTCAACAGGGAAATTCCAAATTTATTTGACGTTCTAAGTTTAGCGAAGATCGTTAAGTTAGGTTTTAAATAAGTACAAACTTGAAAGAATTAACAATGATATAGGCTTCATATTATCAAAATATTTCTTTTAAAAATTTAAACTTAATGTTATTGATTTAAAAATAAATTCCATGAGGAATTATAGTGGGTTCGGAAAATACAATTTTTCGAATTGACCCATGTCAAATTCGCCAAATCTTCTTGTATAGGCATAAATAGATTAAAAGTTTGTCCAACCTGTTGATATTATAAAGTCAAGTAAGATGGTCAGGCCCTGTTATTTACATCAACTTCCCATTGTAAGTTTACTACTTAAAGCAGCAAAAATAGAGATCCCAACGTATAAATGTATTGGCAAGTTAATTCAAAATTTAGTGTTGAAGAATAAAGTTCGTTTATAGACTCCCCACCCCCCTTTCTTTTACCAGGATCCTCAACAATGGTTGGGTGGAAATTGCATGCAAAGTTTCCTTGATGGTTTTTTTAACTCCAGACAAGATATATATATATATATATATAAAATACAAATTAAAGAGTTAAGATAAAAATAAAAGCAAAAGTAAATTTTAGAATAACTTTTATTCTGAGAGTAGCGCCTTAACCAAAAATGGAAATATTAATTTAAACATTTAAGTGGCTTAAAGTACAGTAATTATCTAAAATTTGATTGAAGCTTGGGCCACTTAAAACTTCAAAATAATCCTAATCTTTATATATTATGGTTGCATCATCTATTTAAACACAGTTTTATAAAATTAAAGCATTAAATAATAGGTCTTATGATAAGTGGAAAATAAGTTTAGGCTTATAATTTGTAGTAATTAAAAAACTTCATTATAATGAATTTGTCTAAATCTTTAAGCAGTGCCTGTCTTGAATTCTTAACGTAAAAACTCTGGGGGATGTTTATAATATCGAATCATTAATTAATGGCAAGATGTCCTTTTGCAGTTATTTATTATGGCCCTTGAAAGCCTAATAAACTGATAGTTAAACACTGTATCCATATAATAGTCCAGAGAAAAGGGTCCAAGTCCCTCAACACTTGACAGTGTGTGTGGAATGACTTCGGGAGCATGATATTAACTTACATCCACTGGCTACGGAGTGAGATAAAATGATCTTTTTTTTGTCTAACTAACCAGTAAAGAGGTGAGATTAACCCAATTAAAATCTACTTGAAAAACCAGAGGGATGAACAAAAGTAAAATTTTAAATTACTTCATGTATTAACATCGATTTGTGTGTGTGTGTGTGTGTGTGTGTGAATATATTTATCCATACATGATGGTAATTTAAAATTTCAATTTTGGTCATCAAGGCGGTTTTTAAAGTACATTTTTACTGTATATATATAATTTTACTTCTAGTGCACGGTGGTAAAGAAATTCATTTTTCAAATTCCCTTATTTTACCATGTTTTACAGTCAAAGATTTAATTTCCCCCCCCTCAAACATGTCCAACCCGTTTTTATATGGTAATTTTACAGTATGGTATACATAAAGGAATAAATTACAAAACTATTAATTCAATATACATAACACATAAGGACTAATAAAGGTGATCACCAAAAAATAGGGTTAGATAATTAATATGTTCTCAAATTAGAAATATATATTCAATCTTAGTAAGGAATGTGTATGAACCAATTAAATCAATAGTATTGGATTTGCGTTTTAATTTTAGTTTATTGTTCCCATAAACAAAAGTATGAAATAATTGTGCAGTTATTATCTAAAACAGGGGTCATTAAACTTATTAAGTCTTGGAACTACTTTCTATTTGTCAAATTGTTTCGCGAACTACTCAGGTTAATAATGTGCATTATCGCATATTGGCTGTTATTGTAAAGTATATATAGGGTTTGCAATCGGTGGTAGACTCTGTAACATGGATTTTCAATTTTAATATAAATAATATTAAAATGTTAGTGCCTTTTTAATCACTACAAAACACAAATAGATACATTATTTAAACAGAATTATAGTCAAAGAATTTAATTGTATATTTGTTTTTAAAAACCTTCAGTTGAGAATAATGACATAAATTTGGCAGAGCAGAACAACATCTGCCCTCAGAGTTAAATACAAACCAGAACTTGATAGCTTTCCTTATAAAAAAGAGGTCATATATCATAGAATTGAATCAAAACTCTTCAACAATAAGTTTCTTTGGAAAATGAAACTTTTATTTTTCTGAACGAGATACCAGTAGCTCGCGATCGACGATTTGGTGACGTCTGCTCTAAATAATATTATAGTGACTTCTTGTTCAAGCTAACCTAAACATAATATGCACGCATGTGATAATATATACCTTGGTTAAGACGAAGAGAAAATTTAAAGCAAAACATGTCCATTGGTATTATTAGTTTTTTTGACATCAATTTCCATTTACAATATAAACTAGGAGTTAATTAAATGTAATATTGTAGTTTCTTTTGTTTTGAATTAATTTAGATAATACATAATTTACGCTGTTTCGTGGTCAGATTCCTGACAACGATACTTTTTTTTCTCAGTTTTAAAATTAATATTTACTTCAATTATCCCTTGTCTGTGGCTACCCTGATTTAATCAAAAGAACAATAATTCCAATACCAATTTATTATTAGTGATTTTGATAAGACTCCGAATAGCTATAGTATTATTCAGGTACAAAATTGATGACATGGTCAATTAGTATGAACCTCCAGTTATGTTTAATTACTCACTAATTATAAGGGTATTTGACGCACCTTTCTTCTTACTTGTTTTATTAAATTGAGTCACTCCGTGTTTAATAATATATGCTTTTCTTAAGAGACTTCTTAGAGTAGGCCTAACTTTTATCTTAACATATTGACTTATCACAGTATCCTCCATGCGAAATACATTTTCCTCTACGCTGAGCTTGTTTAGAGCACCCTTCTTCTTCACATATTTTCTTAGCCCTAACTCCTCCATGTTTCCAACATTTACAAAACCTCACAGCCTGTTTAGAACACCCTTCTTCTATATATGTCTTCCTAACTTGGATTGCTCCATGAGTCATACATTTACCACCCCTCTGAGCCCATTTAGAACACCTTTCTTCTTTACAAGAGTACTTAGCAACAGTCCCTCCAAGTTTCCTACATTTACCACCCTTCCAGACCCCTTTAGAACATCCTTCTTCTTCACATTCCTTCTTTACTGAGGTTATACCATGTTTTAAACGTTTATTACTACCCTCAGCATGTTTAGAAAAGTTGTCTTCTTGTGTGGCTTCTTCTCTTTTATTTGGAATAAAGTTTGATAGTATTCCTTTGTTTATAGTTCGAAAGGTCACACATTGCCCTAGTAGAGTGGATAAGATTAAGTTTCCTGGGTGTTTCTGTAATAAAGGGAATTAATTACTACATACCTTTAAAAATAAGTCTTTTACTGATGTAACAGTTTAGCTGAATTAAATACGAGTGCAATCAGACTTGGAAACAACTTGGATAAAATGTTTATGAACAAAATTAAAATATCACATCTAACTAAAAAGTTAAATTGTTAAATATTTCTCTTAAAACTATGTTCCAATGCCATTCTTGCTAATTGGGATATACATGTTTTAAATCACTTTAATGTGAGCTATTTTGGTGGCTACATAGTATAAGGTGTCACTCTCGCAGAGGACTAGACTGCCGATGTCAGGGAAATGGTTTGTCTTAAATGGTTTTCAACTCCACCACACCAAAATCGGGAGGAAAGGTGAGATGAGTGAAGTGGTCTAGAGAGGGGAGAGAGAAGAGCAACCAGGTTTCAGGAGGAGAGGTTGAACGAGTGACGTGGCCTAGAGAGGGGAGAGAGAAGTGAAACCAGGCCTCAAAAAGGTAGCGGGGATGAACAACATAGGCCGGCGAGAGGACTGGGGGGAAAATATGACAGATAATAATCAAACAGACGGTGCCGTTGTAATTAATTCAATTTTACTGCACCCATAAATTTTTCTGTTTATCTAAACTATTTTTTTTTTAAAAGAGGGGCTAGCCTTAGGGCTTCTAATCTTTGGGGCCCCTTGCGGACACATCACTCGCATATGCCAAGAACCCGCCATAGCCTTAGCAATCCACTTTTAAAATACCCTAATTTTTCCAAGTTTTCCAGTCAAAGATTTAATCTTTTCCTTACTAATATCCAACTTGTTTATATAAGCTAGCTATACAGTATGGCAAACATAATGGAACCAATTACAAAACTATTATTTTAAAATAAATAATCATAATATGAGGTCTATAAGAAACGATCACGAAAAAAGGATTCAATATTCAACATAATGTTTTCAAATTATAATGATTGTTTTAATCTTAGCAAGGATTTAGTATGAACAGATTAAATCAATAGTATCAGAGTAATTTTTAAATTTTTGTTCATTACTACCGAAAGCAAAAGTATGAAATACAAGGGCTGTTATTTTTTAAAGAATGTGATAGTGACCTCATGTTCCGGCTTAACTTAAAACATAGTATGCACACATGTGCGAATATTTGACCTTGGTTAAAGTGATAAGAATATTCAAAGCAACACAATGTTTTCAAAGTGAATTATTAGCTTACTTGATCACAACCGGCTATTACAATACTGAAGAGGAGTTAACCAAATGTAATCGGGTGTCCAGCCCAACTGAATTTTAAAATTTCCTAACTTTTACAGGTTTTCCAGAGCCAATTTTGCAGCTTTTCCATTAACCGTATATTACAAATATTATTTAATTAAGATCATAACGTAAGGAAATAATCTTTTTAGAAATATATGCATTATGAAATTATGTCATTCTATGAAGGGTTTAAAGGATATCAATTTAAAGCAATGGGTTGTTGAGTAGGCCCTATTGTAATCTTAGTTAGATTTTAGAGAAAAAATATAGTAATATTAATTAAAAGATCGCCCCTCACACGCATAATTTAAAATAGCTACAAGACAGATTTTTTTATTTTCTTCTATCTATAATAAAATCCAATTCTTGAGCATGCACATAGCCATAACTCAATTTTAGCTAAAGACGTGCAATAGAGGAGCACAAAGACGACACAAATATCCCATGTTGACCTTGAGAATATAAATTAATGTACCCATCAATGAACAGTGTGTTAATAAGTTTTAGAGGTGAGTATTGAGTGGGAGAAAAAAAAAATTAGTATTTTTTTAGTGAATATATGAAAATCCCAGATATTTTACAAAATTCCCTGATTTTTCCACGATTATTTCCTGACCAAGCGAGTTCCCTTACTTTACCTTGTTTTCCAGGTCAATGGACACCTTGTGTAGTATTGTAGTTTATTTTGTTTTGTTTTAATGTAGATAGTACTTCATCTTGGCTGTCTCGTGATAATTTCCTGATTTTACCATCAGTTTTTAAGACTATGCTTGGTGTGTCCTATTTTCTCTGTCTGTGTCCACCCAGATTTACTCATTGGAACGATTATTATAATTATTTTTATTTGTAATTAAATAAGACCCCTATACCATCATTCAGGTACTAAATTGCTTACATGTCCTATGAGTATAGAACCTCAACTCCCCCCTTTCCCCTTTACGAGTTTAATTTCTTGCTAATTATTAAGAAATTCATTGTAGCTTTATTCTTTCTTGTTTTATTAGATTGACCCACCTCTCGTTTAATGTCTATGTTTCCCTTAAGAAGCATTGTGCAACTTTTATCCTAACATGTGGCCTTATCATAGTATCATCTATGCGAAATACATTTAATCTACACTTAGCATATTTAGAGCACCTTTCCACTTTACATTTCTTCTTAACCCGGCTGCCTCCATGTTTCTAACATTTACCAACCCTCACAGCCTGTTTAGAGCACCCTTCTTCTGTACATGTCCACTTGCTTTGGTTCCTCCATGTTTCCAACATTTACCACCCTTCAGAGCCCATTTAGAACAGCCTTGTTCTTCACATCACTTCTTTACAAAGGTTATTATTACATGTCTTAAATGTTTACTTTCAGTATGTTTAGAAAAATTGGCTTCTTCTTGTGGGCTATATTTATTTTATTTGGAATAGAGTCTAATTCTAGCTCTATGTATATAGTTTGAGTGGTCCTGCATTGTCCTGGTAAACTTGATGATATCAAGTTTCCTGGGTGTTTCTATAATAAAGGGAATTAATTACTACAGTAAATTTAAAAATAAGTTTTTTAACTGTTATAATATGTAATAGTATAGCTGAATTAAATACGGGTGTAATCGGACTTGGAAACAACACGAATAAAAAGTTTTTTAACAGAATTAAAATATAAAACTAAAATTTTATTTGGTTAAATTTATCTCTTAAAACTATCTTCCAAAACCATTTTTGCCCATTGGAATAAACATTTTAAATATATTTTAAGCTACATTGTGACATGCTTTGGTGTCTGCATGGTCTAAACTCTATGGCATAGCTCTCGAAGTAGACTAGAGTGCCAAAGATGGGGAGATCTGGGTTTGTATCCTGGTCAGGTTAATTTAATGTTGTTTATCCTAAATGGTTTCTCACTCCACCTCAACACAAATTCGGTTAAACTTCCTCTTAATTACAACTTTCCTCATCCCTAGCTCTTAAGTTTAATTAGTACAATTTCCTATAGCCTGAACGGTTAGTAAGAGGTGGGTTAAAAAAATTACATATAGTGTGTTTACCTGCATAATATATGATTGTGATAATTACAAACATAATAAAATGTTAATACATATAGCATGTCAATCAGACAGATTGGACAGCTACAATTAAATATCAATATTTTAATAATTTATGAAAGGAAAGAAACAATATTGACATGTTTAATTGAATCTACCTCAAAGTTTATTTTCTCCGACTAGATGCAGCCAAATAAAATTACGTATCCTACATTCAAACACGTGGTTGTTCAAAAATATTGTCTATTGATAAATACTGTAGCAGATATCAAGGAAGAGGATTAATATTATCATATTTATGAATAAAATACGTTAACCCATGCCCTTTGCCATTGGATGATGTTGGATAAATTTACATACGCTTGCCATGCTGCCTACAAGAATGTATAGTAAAGTACATCTATATTACAAATTCTCATAAAAATATTAACTGATCCTAAATAATATAATTATACCAGATATATATATAAATAAAAGATGCCTTAGTATCTACTCACCATTTAAAAAAGGTTCTTCGATTGATTTGCCACATTGTAGAAGAAGAAAATTATTCAATGATGGCCGTCACACACACACTATCATAACTACATCTGATGGAGAAAAGAAATTTATACTACTAATTGACACACTGACCAACTGCACATCAGAGACTCTAGCGGCGAGCCAAGGAAAATTGTTTCCCCCCTTTCCGCGCAAGTGGATTTCTTTTGTTAATTTTTCTTTCCCCCCGCCCTCGTCCTCCTTCTCCTTGTCTATATTTCTGAATTTATCACCCTCTTTACTTTGTTCCGTTCGTATCAGATTTGAGACTATATAAGGGGCTGCTCACAGGTTCACATTACAGCCGATCTACTACAACTTGTAACGTTGCTTGAGATCAAAGTTACAAGCAAGAAGCAAATATGAGTTAAATAACACCAAGTCTACAACCACGAAGAGTGGACATAACAAGACTCACCAAAACTGCCCCGTTTCTCGGTCTCCGTGTGTGAAGTCTCATCAACAAACATCCCGGCCCGTGTACATTGTTCTCGCCCCGAGTGAAAAGGCGTAACTGATAGACTGTGGAGGTGTGGCGTGGTGAGCGTGGCATTTCTCACGTTGCCCCATGGGAAGTGATCAGACTGTGATCACGTGATGTTCCCGACGTCTCTCCAATGGCCTATTTGTTCTTTACCACCAATCCCGCTGTTTCATGTGAATGTTCTACTATGTTCTTTTGGCTTCCCCTATGTTCCCCTCCTCTCAGAGAAAAATTGCTTATAATCTGATGTCGTTTGCCTTAAGCGGCACTTCTTGGTTTGCCCGTGTCTTGGACACACATCACGGGATGGGATTATTCCCAAAGGTATAAATTCAAATTTCGGCCGTACTACTCAAAATTTACTGTTTGGAAAATATTTAAAGAATATTTTAAATAGACTATAGGTTAGGTCTAAATTCTCTTTTTGGCCAGTACATTCTAAATTTCCTTTCGACTTTCATCTGTCATTTTCTGTAATATTGTAAGAATGGCTAAGTACGTAGATTAATATGACATAATGCTATATATGATTTGTTAAATATATTGCCAGGGTTTTGCCCTTCCGGCTTGTTGTCCCGTGATTGAAACTATGAGGGACCTTTTATATTTTTCTTTAACTTACCTTTACAAGGCGAATGCCTGGATTAATTTGGGCTAAGAATAATATAAGTATATTACTCTCTTTTTGGGTTGGCATTTAAGTAATACGCCAATGTTTTGTAACTATGAAGCGCGCACTGCGGGTTGCCGCTGAGGCCTGTTAAGGGGCTGTAAGCTACGTAGTGAATGTAATTGTTAGGACAAGGTTGCTATGGATACAGCGCCTCAGTATAGTTATGGGCATAACCCCTTTACCTCCTTTTTTTTGTTTATGTAATGGCTACATTGTAAAAGTAACCGTTAGGATAAGGTTGCTATGGATACAGCGCCTCAGTATTGTTATGGGCATAACCTTTTTTTTATTTTATGTAATTCTCTTGTAACTATCTGTTGTTACATATATATATATATTGTCACATATATACATATATAATTATTGTTAATCTATTCTCAAATAAATAATTATTTATTAGACTCGCAATCTTTAATTTACATCGACATGTTCAAAGTAATTTTGGCTGATCAAACAAAAGACTCTCGTACCGTTCCTTTTGAGTCTTTAGGTATAGTAGTGGATGGTGATTGAGAAGGGTTCATGGCGGCAGATGATTGAATAGGTCCAAGTATAGGCCTATCAACAAATATGCGGTCCTAACGCTCTTCTGCAATTAACTCCTTTTCTTGTTGTTTTCATGCCCTCTTTACCTTATTGTACGTGTTCACCTGCCCTTGTCCTGTTGAGGAGAAGGGGGTGTATAACACAAACTAAGCGTCAAAGGAGGAACTTCTGTACCGTCATGTATCCAAGGAGAGCGACGACCATGGAGTCTAGGCCGTTAGACCCACCGTTAGCCTGGCCAGGACGTCTCGCTTGGAGTACTTGAGTATCTTGAAATCGTCGTTAAGTCCTTACGACTTAGGGTATAGTTTTTGTTTAAAAAACTAGACAATGTAGATCTAAATTTTTTATATTTGTTATATATTTCTTGTCGAAGCATTTTTTGTTAATTTAAAATTATGTCAAATGGATAGTTAATTCAGTTAAAGTTTTGTTGACTTCAAGATGGAAGAGTTTCAGTTAATTCATAAAATATCGTGTCCTGAAATCTGAAGGACAAGCCTAATTTTAGTTTATTAGTGATCAAGTCCTGTCTACCTTTTTTCCTGTGTCCTTATGATACAGTCTTTACATTATGAGCCTTTTGCTTAGAAAGTTGTAATGTCTTAGTCATAGACTTGCAAACTTCCACAAGTTCCATTAACCTATTTCTCATGACGCCGTGTGCATCTGTTTAACTTTCTGGATGGCTACAGCCAGGCTGTCAGTCTGGTTTTCCATGTCACAGTTGAGTCAATTGAAGTATATATTTTGGGTTGGTCAAGTAGTCACGCTTCTCATGCTGTATTAGCTTCGGTGTGCAAACCAGGGAACTGCACTAGTGTCATAGTGGGGTCCAAGCAAATAATAACTATTTTACTTGCCTGTTGTTTGGTTCCTAGTGTATTGTGTTGCTCTTAGTGTAATTGCTATTGGAGTATTATGTACTATTGAATGCTCTGGCAGTACCGAAAGGGAATAAGACCAGCCAGAGTATATTTTTTTTGACACCTGTTTATTAGCCATCAATCACTGTTGCCAAAAGATACTTTTGTTTACGTATCATTATCCGAATTTATTAAAGGATATTATTTTGAAAAAGCCAATCAAGCAAAACTGATTAAAATTTACATGTATATCTTGTTTAATACCTTCAGTTAGTAGCTATTTAATTGTTCTCCTTTTTAGAAAAACTTTGAGCTGTGGCCTGGCGCCTGCACAGCCCTTGTAGCCACACTCGACTCATCACAATACTCAAGTCTTATTGTTTGCATCAAACTTCTATATTATTGTAAACCTTAAATTTTGTTATATCAGTTTCATTTAATAAATTTATTTATTGTTAACATAATTATTTTTATATAAAATGTGTAACCTGTAGGACTACGATGTGTCATACATAAATAGAATAAGAGTTTGGGGAGCCACCTCCTAACACTATTTTATTATTTAAGCTATTTCCTAGTCGGGTAAAACATCAATCAGCACTAATATCAAATTTATGTAGAGTTTTGAATTAAAATTTTGAGAATCCCCCACACAAGGATAATTATAAAAAAAATGTACAACCCAAAGTATTAACAATGAATGACTAAGTGATACACGATCTGTAAGTTTTAAGATAAGATAAGGTATTAAGATTTAAATCCGCTTATTAAAATTAATTCACCCATAATTTAAAAATAATTTACAACTATGCATATTAATATTGTAATGGTAAAGAAAGATTTCTTTGCATGATCAAACTTTTAAAAACACAAATGTTAAAACAACTAACATTAAGTAGCATAAAAACAAAAAACTAAGCAAAAATTGAAAATATTCTAATCATTTCAAACAACTTCTGACATATGATTAAAAAAAAAAGTTTATAATAAAAAAAACACTCTTTAAATCAAATAATCAAACATTCCTTTTTATTTCTATAAATTGATGACTACTTTAATCAACATCATTGTTTGTTTATACATTAAAAAATTATTTCTCAATTTTATTAGAAGAAAGTGCCAACAAAACAACAGTATTTAAAGTGTTTTCTTAGAGCGAGATTGAAATATTATTAAGGCAAAAATTCACCAAAATAATGAAGGATGAAAGTATTAAAATGTGACAGGAAGTTATAGTAAAATGATAATCAATTAAATAAACAGTGATTCAAAATGGTGTTGTTTATCATACACCCCTGATGTTTTTAATTATTGGAAAACTTATTCTTAGTTAACATAATAGGAACAATAATAAAAGTATAATATAGAGGATATGTTACTACATTTGAATATAATGAAAGGTATAGCTATAAAACTCTTGGCTTTTATTCATAGATGAAAATTAAATCTAGTTCTAATATCCAGCGATGAGGGTGTAGATATCTGTGTGCTACTTGAAAAAACATGTTTGTGTTTATTGTGAAATATGTACCCATCATTTAGCTCGTGAGGCAGAAATATTACCTGACATTATTTAACAATGGATTATAAGAATGGGTCATAGTGTAATTAGTCAAGTAAATATTGCCATCAGGAAAAACTTATATAGATAGGGTCATAGGTTTATGTTTAAAGGTAATATCTTACCTAGATTGGTTCTACTATGGTGTAGGGTTCTCCCACTCACGCTGCATGTCCTGGTCACTGTAATCTACGAGACTTTATCATCGAAACAAAGTTTTGTGATGAGTAATGAGTACAGAGAATGTAGCATTTCAGTCTTTGACCACCTACACTCCCCAGTAACCTAATCACTTTTGGACTAAATCTTCCTAAACACCTTGTTTTAGTCATGCACTATAAGATGTTTAATACACATAGATAATAATCGGTAAAGTTGTTTTATCTATTGATTTTTACATTCTGTGACAACAAGCGAGATTTCAACGACTTACCGACAGATTAATATAAGGCATTTCCCAACTGTATTGTTTCATAATTTCCAATATAATAGCATTTTGTTATTTATATCTGTTCCTAAATATTTATACTCATTAACGCTGACAAACAATATTTATTTAACAGTAATTTCTAAATTATTGTCCTCAATCTGTGTTCTTCTAAACAAACTTCCTTATCAGCCTATAGTAAAATTTCTGCACTTCTTGCAACACTTTATAATTTTATATGTTATTATATCATCTATTCTTTGATTCAATATATATTTTTATGTAACTGTCATTAAATGAAAATAAAATATTCGTTGTTGTTAAAAGACTGGATATGATGACGACGATAGTTACATAATAAATGTGTAATAGGTTAAGCACAGTCTAAAGAAATAAAATAATCCATTACTCTGTCATGAACAAAGACAGGATTGGAATTGTCATCAGTCAAACAGTTTTGATATTTCAATGTCTACTTGAGAAAAATGTGCAAAAGACTCTTTCATTATGTGTCACTCAATCCTTTTTATTGGAGTGACCAAACCGGTTGCTTAGACTGACTGTTTGACCAACCATTCTATAGACATTTTTTTACAGTATAGAAGAAATCTCTCCTTATACAAATACATAATTGGTTAAACAAGAGTATAGATTTCCTACCTATATGTTTATTTTTATTTAATATATATACATATATATATATATATATATACAATGATAACTTATGTAGTGTTGCCAAAAGATCTCACTTTTAAAATCCCTTGATTTTTCCAAGTTTTCCAATCAAAGATTTAAATTCTTTTTCTTGAACATATCTAGCCCGTTTGTATAAAGAAAGTGTACAGTATAGTAAACATAATGCAATAAATTACAGAACTATTATATTAAAATACATAATCATATGAGGTCTATGAGAGACAATCACGAAATTCCATTCCAATGTTTTCAAATTAAAATATTGGTTTAATTTGAGCAAGAATTTAGTATTAACCGATTAAACCAATATTATTTGAGTTGCTTTTCAATTTTTGTTCATTACTACCGAAAGGAAAAGTATGAAATATAAGTATCGTTATTTTTTAGAGGATGTGATGGTGAGCTCAAGTTCCGGCTTAACTTAAACATAGTGTGCACACACGTGTGAATATATGAACTTGGTTAAAGTGATAAGAATATTTAAAGCCTCATAATATGTCCAAAGTTGATTATTATTTTATTTGACTTCAAATTCCTCTTGCAATAATGAAGAGGAGTTAAACAAATGTAACCAGGTGTCTATCCCAACTGAATTTTACAAATGTCCTGACTTTACCGGAGCCATTTTCCAACATTTACAGTAACTGTATATTACAAGTATTAGATTATTAAGATAGCTTAATAAAATATTATTTTTAGACACAAGCATTCTGAAATCAGGTAGTTCTATGAAGGGTTTAAAGAATATCAACCTAAAGCAATGGGTTATTTGGTGTTGTTATTTAAGTTAAATTTCAGTTAAAACATATTGTAATATTTATTAAAAGATCACCTTATGCCATCAAAGTTTTAAATAGTTGTAAATCAGACTACTTTTTAATTTATTCTATCTATTAAAAAATCCAATATGCCCATCAACAACAATGTGTTAAAAGGATTTAGAGGTGAGTATTGATAACCCAATAATATTTTAACTATATTTTTTTTAGTGAATTTATGAAAATTCCAGATATTTTAAAAAATTCGCTGATTTCTCCCCAATTATTTCCTGACCCAGAAATTTCCTTACTTTTCCCTGTTTTCCAGGTCTTTGGACATCCTGTGAAGTGTTGTAGTTTCTTTTATTTTGATAATGTAGATAGTACCTATTTTTAACTGTTAATTTGTCAAATTCTTGACTATTTTCATTATTTTTTTTTTACAATTCTAGGTGTGCCCTATTTTCTGTCTGTGGACACCTTAATTTGCTAAATAGAACAATAATTATAATAGCAATTATTTATTTGTAATTAGATAAGACTCCTAATAGTCATACCATCATCATTCAGTTACAAAATTTATTTAATGGTAAATGAGTATGGATACTCGCCCCCCCACCACACACACCATTCCATTATAATCAGAACATATAAGTGTGTGTTTAATTACCTATTAATTTTAAGGAATTCAAAGTACCTCTCTTCTTAATTGTTTTATTAGAAGGACCTACTCCTCGTTTAATGTCTATGCTTCCCTTAAGAGCCATAGTCCAACTTTTTCTTAACGAGTTGAATTATCATAGTATCCTCTATGCGAAACATATTGTCCTACGTAGAGCATAATTAGAGCACCTCACCACTTCACATTTCTTTTTAACCCGGGTACATCCAAATTTGCAACATTTACCAACCCTCACAGCCTGTTTAGAGTACCCTTCTTCTTTACATGTTCAGTTGACTTTGGTGCTTCCAGGTTTCCAACATTTAACACCTTTCTTAGCCCATTTAGAACACCCTTCTTCTCTACATGTTTTCTTTGGACCTTCATGTGTTGAACATATACCACACATATTAGCCTGTTTGGTGGAACCTTCTTCCACACATCTTCTTGATCCATCTCCCTCCATTTTTCCAACATTTACCAACACTCACTACCTGCTTGGAGCACCCTTCTTCGCAACTCTAAATATAATAACCCCCTCCATGTTTAATACATTTACCACCCTTTTTAGCATGTTGGGTGCACCCTTCTTCTTTACATCTCTTACGAGCATTATTCCCTCCATGTTTCCAACATTTACCAACCCTTCGTGCTAGATTAGGGCACCCTTCTTCTTCACATCTCTTAATACCAAGATTCCCTCCATGTTTCCTACATTTACCACCCTTCGTACCCACTTTGGTGCACCCTTCTTCACATCTCTTAATAGCTGGCTTCCCTCCAAGTTTAATAGATTTACCACCCATCTTGACCCATTTGGAACAGCCTTCATCTTCACATATCTTAATAGCGAGATTATTTCCATGATGTATACATTTACCACCCTTCTTAGCGTGTTTGGTGCACCCTTCTTCTTTACATCTCTTACGAGCATAATTCCCTCCATGTTTCCAACATTTACCAACCCTTCGTGATAGATTAGGGCATCCTTCTTCTTCACATCTCTTCTTAGCACGTTTCCCTCCATGTTTGAAACATTTACCACCCCTCTGAGCCCCTTTAGTGCACCCCTCTTCTTCACAACACTTAACAACACTTTTTCCTCCATGCTTAATACATTTACCACACTTATTAGCCCATTTAGAGCACCCTTCTTCTTCACATCTCTTAATAGCACGTTTCCCTCCATGTTTCCAACATTTACCACCCCTCTGAGCCCCTTTAGTGCACCCCTCTTCTTCACAACACTTAACAACACTTTTTCCTCCATGCTTAATACATTTACCACACTTATTAGCCCATTTAGAGCACCCTTCTTCTTCACATCTCTTAATAGCACGTTTCCCTCCATGTTTCCAACATTTACCACCCCTCTGAGCCCCTTTAGTGCACCCCTCTTCTTCACAACACTTAACAACACTTTTTCCTCCATGCTTAATACATTTACCACACTTATTAGCCCATTTAGAGCACCCTTCTTCTTCACATCTCTTAATAGCACGTTTCCCTCCATGTTTCCAACATTTACCACCCCTCTGAGCCCCTTTAGTGCACCCCTCTTCTTCACAACACTTAACAACACTTTTTCCTCCATGCTTAATACATTTACCACACTTATTAGCCCATTTAGAGCACCCTTCTTCTTCACATCTCTTAATAGCACGTTTCCCTCCATGTTTCCAACATTTACCACCCCTCTGAGCCCCTTTAGTGCACCCCTCTTCTTCACAACACTTAACAACACTTTTTCCTCCATGTTTAATACATTTACCAACCTTCTTAGCGTGTTTGGTGCACCCTTCTTCTTTACATCTCTTACGAGCATAATTCCCTCCATGTTTACAACATTTACCAACCCTTTGTGATAGATTAGGGCATCCTTCTTCTTCACATCTCTTAATAGCACGTTTCCCTCCATGTTTCCAACATTTACCAACCCTCACTGCCTGTTTAGAGCACCCTTCTACTTCACAACACTTTACAGCACTTTTTCCTCCATGTTTAATACATTTACCACACTTATTAGCCCATTTAGAGCACCCTTCTTCCAAACATCTCCTAATAGCAGACTTCCCACCATGTTTCCAACATTTACCAACCCACGCTGCCTGTTTAGAGCACCCTTCTTCTTCACATCTCTTAAAAGCACAATTGCCTCCATGTTTCAAACATTTACCACCCTTCCTAGCCCATTTAGAGCACCCTTCTTCTTTACATCTCTTAATAGCACGTTTCCCTCCATGTTTCCAACATTTACCAAACCTCACTGCCTGTTTAGAGCACCCTTCTTCCACACATCTCTTAATAGCAGGCTTTCCTCCATGTTTAATACATTTACCACCCTTCTGGGCCCATTTAGAACAGCTTTCTTCTTCACATCCCTTCTTTACTGAGTTTAATCCATGTTTTAAACGTTTACTTCTACCCTCAGTATGTTTATAAAAATTATCTTCTTGTGTGGCTCCAGTTTTTATATTTGTAGTAGAGTCTGATGCTACACCTTTGTATATAGTTTGAGAGGTTCTGCATTGACCTGTTAGGCTTGATAATACCAAGTTTCCTCGGTGTTTCTGTAATAAATGGAGTTAATTACTACCGCAAGTTTAAAAACTAGTTGTTTACTGTAATAATCTGTAAAACTATAGCTGAATTAATTAAGAGTGTAATCAAACTTGGAAAAAACATAAATAAAATGTTTAAAAAATAATTAAACATATCCAATCAAACTAAAAATATATTTGTTTAAATTTTTCTCTTAAAGATATGTTCCAAATCCCTCTTGCTTGTTGGAATATACATTTTTTTAAATCTTTTAAGGCACATTGGGACATTCTTTATTGGCCACAAGCTCCAAGGTATTGCTCTCGAAGTAAACTCGACTGCCAGAGAAGGCGATATCATGGTTCGTATCCCTGTCAAGTTAATTGAGGGGGGGGATTATTATAAAAGGTTTTTCACTCCACCTACACGCAAAAACGGTTACACTTCCTATTAATTAAAAGAAAGAGCAAATATATCAGTAAATGTGACAGTGAGAGAAGAGAAACAGAAACAAGGAAGAATGGTGGAATAATGTAGATGTAGACATTTTAACTAACTTATCTAGCAACCGGATAGAAATAAGTGGTGATAATTATGTTATTTCTTTGTACTATGCTTTACTCATTACATATTTATTATGAAACTATCATGTGATGTGGCGTTTGATCAACAATGATTATTTTATTTTCATCTAATGCCAGTTTTATAAAAAAATATTTAATAAAAAAAAATATTGTCAATACAAATAAAATTACCAACTGCTGTAGGAAATGTTAAAATTGTATTAGAATAAAGAAATGGGTTTTTAAATGAACTCTGAAAAGACCAAGTATACGATCATAAAGAGCACATAGGGACAATAGTTTGAAGATTACTGCGAACCAACTATTATTTGACAAGGTCGATAACTTTAAATATTTAGGAACAATTTTAATTAGCAATAACAATGTTAAATTGGAAATTAGGGAAATTATACAGTCTGGAAATGCACGCTATTACTCTGTCGGTAAGTTGTTTATATTTCGCCTGCTGTCAAAGAATGTAAGACTAAGAGAATAGATTTTAAAAAAATACTATGTTTATTTCTATTGGTGTTAATGTGGTCTCTTAACTTATATGATGAAAACAAATCTATGGTGTTCAAAACCAAGATGTTTAAGCAGATAATTAGTCCAAAAATGGATGAGGCTACTGAATAGTGTAAGAGATTACATAAAGAAGAGTCACATATTTTGTACTTGCTACTCATTACAAAACATTGTTAGGATTATTAAGTCAAGTAGACAACGTTGGTCAGGACATGAAGTGAAAGCATATATAAACTTGATCAGGATATTAACTGGCAAACCCAACAGAAAGAAACCTTAACACAGATGGCAGGATAACATTAGAATGGACTTGGAAGAGATAAAGATGGAGTGAGGTGAACTGAATAGAACTAGCTCAAGCTAAGGATAGGGTGTAATAAGGTGGACTAGATAGAGCTAACCCGAGATATGAATAGGATTTAATGAGGCGGTTGAACAGAAATATCTCAAGATAGGGATAGATGGCGTACTTTTATAAGTGGGGCAATAAACATTCAAATTCACCATACCATAGAGTAAGTAAGTAAATTAGTTGTTTAAGAAAATTGATGTCCAAAGAGAGCTTGATCAATATTAATAAGTTTTTTATTGTAAGCCTCATGTCTAACATAAATTTATATTAATAATAAAGAAATGTGACCTGTGTTAAAGTTAATAACAATCGTTTGAGAAATAATTGTGAACATAATAGATTAGCTAAATAATTTGTATGTAGGATAAAACATTGAGTAAGAGTGTGCAAACAGGTTAATACTATTTATAACATTGAAAACACTTTCCTATAGTAAAAATTAAATAAAATCCAATAATGAATTTCATTTTAAAATGTAATATTCTTTTATTTTTCCAAAACCAACTAAAAATATATATTTTACTTTTAGTGTGAATCAGCAGTAAGGCAGGGTTAAAATTATGGAGGGAAAAAAACAACTATTTAATAGAAAGTATACTTACAGGAAGTTCCTCTTTAATGGGAGGGAAAGTTAAGGGCACTGGACTACATTTTGGTTCCTGATAATCATGAAATTCTTCTTTAAAATTGTCCTCTGATTTTATTGGAATATCAATTTCAGACTAGCAGAAAACAAACAAAAAAGTGTTTTAAGTATGCAGTGATATGCTTAACACATTTCTTAATATATACATTTATATGAAACATGTTATATTACAAAGGTCAGAAATTATTGTGTGCCACAATTGTTTGTAAACAGATAAAAGGAAAATATAGAGAAAATGAAACTACATTATATTAAACTATTAAAATTTAATAAAACACATAACTGATTATGACTGATCCAAGTAATTTTAGTCACATTCAATTTTAATTTCAAGTGTGTGTGTGTTTATTTATTCATTCAAGTTTATATATACAAAAATTGACTTTTAATGACAATGACATTTTCTTATGCTATCGACTAAAAATTACTGGTAAAAAAACAGTTTACGACACTTGTACAAGTACTATTCTATTTTTAGTGATCAATTATTAGATCTTAGAAAGTTATACTGACCAATAATATAATTATAGTGACCATGGAATAAAAGGATTATAAATTAATCACACTTAAATAAAGAGTTATATGAAACTAATGTCAGAACATAATGTTGTATGGAACATGTTTAAGAAAGTATATATATTAGTGGTAGTATCGTACAAAAGACTAGATATATATATATAACAATCTGATTCGAGGTGTCTAACTCCAAACAAATGAGAGGGCGAAATGTGAATTAATGTGGGTATTAAAGTGCTAACAAGAGCAAACTCATAACTTTCAGATTAAAATTAAACATCTTGCTAAACAAAGTTGATTATGAAAACATAAAGAGCATGTTACCAGACATTGACAAAACATAATAGGCTAATTTTAATGAATATGGGGCTTATTGGCATGCACATACATAATGTTTAGGCCAAGAGAAGGGAGGAGGGTATAATATTGATTAATTCAAATTTGAAAGATTGAAGATCGAAAGCTAGGACAATATGACCAAATGTGCAGGTTATGTGCACTATTTCAGTCTTCAAAA
The DNA here is from genome assembly GCA_902151445.1 of Timema monikensis. Classification (NCBI taxonomy): domain Eukaryota; kingdom Metazoa; phylum Arthropoda; class Insecta; order Phasmatodea; family Timematidae; genus Timema; species Timema monikensis. Next base: position 24,583 of record CABFVZ010005768.1, read on the forward strand.
GCATTTGGCTGTTAAAAAGAAGACTTCAGTTCTATTTAACAAAATGATAGATAAATTAAGACTTGTTACAATTAATTAATTGCATCAACAGCCCAAATGTGTAGATATATCTTGTATTTTTAGAAAATTCCAAACGAACAACTAAACAGTCTATGCACTTGTTTAGGATAGGTCATAGTTTTAGTAAATTTTTTGAAAGAGATGTATTAAAAATTGACCCGTTTGATTGGTCAAATTGTCCTAACATAATTTCGCAATATGCTGGTTTTCCCTCTATGGTTTATCTCACTCCTTCCACAGAAATATGAATACATCGCTTTCAAATATAAACTTCCTCTTTCTCAGAATATTAACATAATGAGTTTATAAACAGTTATAAGTCTAACAGTTAGTGAGAAGTGAGAACATTAAAAATAATATAAATTTACACTTTTTAACAACGTTGTACCTTGATTTCAAACTCCTCTTCATAATGAATAATATAATTCAAGTCGTCTTCTGGTTCATTCTTCACAGTAAATGTGTCTTTCTCCATTTTGTTAAGTTGGTGTAGATATTAACAACTCACATTGAGTTTATTTGGATTTACCTAAACATTTATAGTTATGTTTTGGACGAAAGTGGATTTCAGTAAAGTTACTGTAAAATGATTCCTTAGCAGTGTTTCCAACATCAAAAAATTTCCTCCAGAAGTGATCAAAACATTCTATCTGACCACACGCAAAATAATAGATAGATTTTATATATTTTTTTATAAGTGGGTCACGACGTCTTGCCACATAAAATAAAAGTTTTGCTTAGTTTACATTAAAGAAGTCATTAATACAACTTCTAAACAATTAAAATCATTATAGGTTTAAGCTAAATTAACTAAGATCACCGTCCATATTCTTTTAAGAGTACTTTATGTAGGATAATATTTTAGAAGTGGTTAAATATCTTACGCTTACGTTTTACTTAAATAAGTCAAAACTTAATTTTATCAAATTAACAAAGCAAAAAAATCAGATTATCTAACGGAAATTAACCTAATTTATTGTTTTAATTTTATGATTTATATTTTTAAAATCATGCTTGTATTTTATTACGACGCTAATACTAAGGGTTAGTAAGAGTAATTAGTTTTATTGTTACAGTGGACATCAATGTCTGGAATTAGAAATTACAAGGCTGGTGAAGCTGTATGAATACTATTGGAGCAAAGTCTAAGATATAAGTTATTCACGAGCTTAGTTTACCTGGATGACAGCTCGAAATGTTACTAGAAGTAATCCCTAATATATCACTACGTCAACAGCTGACATATATCACTGTGGATGACTGTAATGAAAACAGATGGTAATATATTAATGTTAATTAACCACAGTAATTTAGGCCAATATTATTTATATATTTATTTGAGGTCGGACACAAAGTTTATTTATAGTTTTATTCCACTTAAAAAAATATTAACAACACGTTCACAAAAACTTCTAACGAACATAGCTTCAAAATGGCGACTAATGAATTTAAACCATATGGTTGAACATAACGGTAAACAAGTTTTTTTACAATGATGCAGACACGCAGTTGATGAAAATATTTTATTCAGTTAAATATTTCAAAATAC
>CABFVZ010005769.1:0-14294 GCA_902151445.1 Timema monikensis
TCTCAAGCCGGTGTGAACCGACTAGACTACATGTTAACTAGTTCATTATCTCTCAGCGAGCCGACTACACATCCTTACAGCACCGCTGTCAACCAACAACCACCGTGTGTTCTTCTCACACACATCACAAGTTGATCCCAGTTCTCACGAGTCCAAGGTCCATTCATCGCCAGAATTCACTCGTCAACAGGATGAAGCTATATGAGCTAGAGGGTGTTCTCAACAGGAAGGCAACCCAGTACTTTTGACAACCAAGGAAATGTATCAGCGTGGGCTAACTTCCTGCCAGAACAAACCCTTCATTATTATGCTCTTACAGATGTAAGATAACTAACATAAAAATAATAAATGATAAACTATCGCTCAAGGAATAAAAGGAACAATATTAACTGAAAACGTAAAACAATTACAATATTATTAAAATAGGACTAAACACAGATGAATAAACGGTAACTAATCAATGTTTGTAAACAAATGAATTGCAAACATGCATTATTATTTCCCATTGATACGGTCCCCCAACTCCCTTTCTTCCCTTTCTCCAAACTTCACAATTATGAGTTTAAAATATCCATAGATAATACAAAACGATACCGCGTTTTAAAATGTGCTCAGCGCCATCTATCGAGTTGTTATAGTAATAAACGTTAAGGGCCCGTTAGTAAAAATAATGTTTTTATTTGAGTTCATCACAGTATAATACCAAACTTCTTACGACAATTTTGTTATTTACCATAACGAGGTGAACAGACAGAGCTTAATTAGCTGAATGTAAATATTTTTAATCATAGATGTGTCTAAAATAACTTGGTAAGAGATTTTTATTAATCACTTTAAGATAGATGTGCCTAAAATAACTCTATAACAGATTTTAATTCGGGATATCAGATTTTCTTCCGGGATAACGCAGGTTCCTTTTTCTGTACTCCAGGCATCATGTTGTAAGTCATGTTCATATCAGTAGGCCAAGTTGTTATGCCGGACGACCGTCTAAAAGTTATTTTTTTCCATCCCTCGGGAACAGTACTTTTTTTCTGGATGAAAGGTACCCTATGTCCTTTTCTATATCCCCGGGAAACAGTAATTTTTTTCTGGATGAAAGGTATCTTATGTCCTTTTCTGTACTCATGACAACGTGTGTGCAAAATTTCATGATAATCGGTCGAGTAGTTTTGGCGTGAAAGCGTAACAAACAAACAAACTCACATTCACATTTATAATATTAGTTAGGATATTAAAATGAGCTTTATAAAGAGGAAGACGAAAACATTTTTCTTCAAAGGGATGATGCTCTTGATTATTAACCTACATTATAAAAAACATGCTTTAAATATAGATATGTTTATTTCTCTAATAAATATATTATTCCAAAAAAAGTCAAACTTTTTATAATAACCCGTTGTCTCCCCGCTTTACATGATGTGAATAAAAACTCTATTTTAATCTGTGTGCTAATATTACGAAGTTTCTTTAACTTCTGACAACATTGTATACCACATATTTAAATTCTACGCCCCCATTACAAAAAAAAAATTGATACCTCATTCAACTACGTACACAATTTCACTTCTTTGACTCTCAAGACGGTCATGTTGAATATATTCTCTGCGGATGTTAGTTAATTAATTGTTTCTGATAATTTATTTTAAATCCCTGCCCTTAAAATATGTTATTTGGCTCTATTCTTTTGATATACACAAACAGCAGTGTGTTTTTATTATTTTATAACCATTTTGTATGCCATCTTCTTTTAGGTGTAGAGACAAATTTTGAGATTTCACCATTGATATTTTTATTCTTCGCAATAAAATTAATAGATTGAGATAACTCCCACACTTGTATCTTCAAAGAGCCTACGGGAGGACACTTGCCCCCAAACTAAAATTGCTAAAGTAATTTCTTAAAATGTTTAAATAAAAAGAATAGTTCACTACCCTTAAACGAGATTTCTCTCAAAAACAAGTGTATGATTTTGTTTGTCATGTCAGACATTCCCCAGCTATGGATTCTGAACAAAATTGCTATAGCGATTCTCGATATATTTTGAATTTTCGAAAATCACTCAACAGTAAGCTACCCCTAAGCAAATTTTTACCCAACATTCATGTATACAGTGTTATTTATCATGTAAAACACTCCCTCATTTGTCAATTCTAAAATGAATTGTTAAAGCCATTTATTAAAAATTTGAAATTGAAAAAAATCACTTATCAGTACTCTTTGTTGAGGGCAAGGGTTAAAATACAAAAAGTCCCGAGTTATTGGCCTATAATATCAAATCAAAAATCAAGTTTGAACAAAATCAATCAAGACGTTTTAGATCTTTGGCCAGGGACAGAGAGACAGACAGACAGAATTTTAAAATATATGCTATGACCGTTCTCTAGCTCAATGTCCTTCTGAATAACATTCAAAATTTTCAAAAATATCCTTCTATCTGGCTGTATTATGGCAACTAATTTGCCACTAATACGCCATGTTTCCTAATTTCCCCTGGCTCACAAATTCTTCCTGTGTAACTGGTGTGTGGTTATTTCCTAATCTTCCTTGCACTAGTGTTTGAGCATACCTTGGTAAAATGGTCTTCTGACTACTAGAGATGTTACGTTGTTGACCTTCTTCCAGTACCTAGATTCCTCTATTGGTTGGTTCCAACTTCCGTTCCACACCTGTCATCTGGGTGATCGGCCCTCCAGCTGTGTTATCTTCTGCAGAGTTTATTGATGTTGTCCTTTCACAGGATACACCTTAGCATAGTTATGGCTTTTCTGAAATGTCCATTCATTTTTACCAATACTCAATTTATGGGTTTTCAAATTTATTTTTGCTCCTATTTTTCTAAAAAAAAATTGAGTCCCAAAACACTTGCATAGCGAATGTCAATCCTTGTGAAATTAAAGTCATTATCGAAAATTCGAGGACTTTAGTTCTTTAAAAATAAAATTATAAAATTTAAAACCGGGAGTCAAAAATGTTTTACGTGAGTTTAACTCAATTTTTGCTCGGGTTTGCTAGTGTATATTATTTATTTTAATATATATTACGAATTTTGGTAAATATCTCCATTTTTAAACAATTGATTGAGAAAGTCCATGTGGAATTCACTACCAGTTATTTACTTCACAGCCATTACTGTTTCTAGCCTGTAACCTGAGTCAGGTTTATATCCAAACCATATATTTTCCACAACCGTCTGGCTAGACCTGTCATAGATTCATATTGCTTATAATCTAACTTAAGCTTAGGTCAAACACATCATCTAGTCCCTGGCCGTTAATTTATCAATGTGATAAGGTAAACCCTTATTTCACCAATGATACATTTTTCGGCCATGTTGCGAGTCGAACCCGGGCTCCTTAGCTCTTCAGACAGACACGCTACTGACTTAGCCAAGGTGTTAGATCCATTATAAACCTATTGAATAATACAAAACTAAGGGTAATTTTCATCATTTGTTTTCAACCAGGAACGTATTCTTCAACAGAGATATCAGGAAGTTTCCCAATGGATGACCCGTTTGTTTGACTAAAATGTTGGCAAAATTTAAAATCCATCAAAAGAGAAAATCTTAGAGAACCAACACTGCACCATACTCGCTGAATCAACTTTTACACGTTCAGTTATTGCTATCCAAACTAATCTATATAGAAGAAAACATGATTTGTTAACAACGAGATAAAATGGATTTATTAAAGATCCACACTAAAGTTATTATTTTGTGTCATGTTTTAAAGTTATTTACCTCATTTTGTATGTTTTATCGTTTATTTACTTGATATATTCACACGATTTATGAAAATTGTATTTATAAGTTGTTTTTGTAAAATATTTTAAATTTCTGACCATATCATTAATTGAATGTCAATTTTAAAATGAGTCCGCTATGTATAGACCTAGCTATTTATAGAGCTATTCAGATCTATCTCTTATATAGGTCGTAGAGGGTGACAAGATAAGTATTTACATGCAATGAACTAGGGGTGGATGACGCCAAATGGCGGCGCTACGAGACGTCAATGTTGGCACTACATGCTCCTGGGGGATATGCAACACATGCAACTCAGGCATACCCCCCACTCCCTCCCCTGACACACACGATGGTGACAGCGTAGCTGAGCGGCATTGCACGGTTGAAAGTCAACATAAAGCTTTATTACCCTTTCCGTAATCTACACCACAATACACTAATTGTTGTGTGCTGAAAATAGATGAGTTGCATACAGCACCAACTTTGACGTCTTGTAGCATTGTCGACTACAAGTTCATCGCATGGATATATTTATCTTGTCAATCTCTTCAACCGGTAGGCCTATATTTTCCCACCTGGTGATATGACTATCTCTATATAGTAAATACTCGCGTGTAGATAAAATATAATTTAAAAAAAACTTATATTGGCGTTCGCTAACAACCTTCCTGTTCTGAAGCAATGGATTCAATTTGCTCTTGATTGAAATCACAGTTTAATCTTTAATTTTGACCATTTCATGGAAGCATAGAATTAATCAATTTTTTAATGATATAACTTTGTTAGAAAATAACAACTAGAACATATAAATTACCTTATCATCATGTATACAGGGTATAGTATAATATCGTAAATAAAAGCTAGTCTAGTCCTTTATTAACCTCTTAGAGGCTGTCATGGGCCTAATATAACATTTCGATATTTTAATGATCAAGTAATGCTGCCTTTCTAACCTCACAATACAAAATTAACTTATTGCTTTAGATGTAAATTAATTAATTTTACTCCAAGGCACTACTTTCGCAATCGACTGGACTACCAAAGACGGGGTTCAATCCCAGTGCTGAGTGTAGTTTTTCCTCCATTGTTTTCTACATTTGATCCAAGCAAATGCAGGTACACTTCCTCTAAATTCAACCTTTCTAATCCTTAAGCATTAGTGTAATTTGTACATGTGTATCAAAATCACTTTCATTAAACAACCAACAGTTTTTTTTTAAATTGATTGCAAAAAATTTGTAATTCTTTAGGTCGATCTAAAGGGTTTGGCTATTTAGTTCTTCTTCCACTATTATATAATTTTTTTATGGAATTATAATTATTTATTAATATCTGTAAGCATACAGAATCTAAGAACATGTTAAAAAGTATTTTAACACAATATCTAGTCTTTAATAATTCATATATCTTATAAAGCATACATTTTGTTTAGTTATGATATTACAATGTTTCACATCTTTAATTTTGTGAATATTTATTGACTTTTATAATTGTTTTGTGATTTATGTCCAAATCATTGAAACTAGTACAGAAACTTGGTCTTGTCGGGACCAACAAACTGTGCAAGGTGAAACACTCGCTGATAAACGCTTGGTTTTTCGCATTCTTTCTTCGTCTTTATTTTTCAAATTCTTCTTCATCCCTTGTATTCATGGCAAGCGAGGTTCTTGGACTTAAATAATTCATTCAATTAATTTAATCGAGGGTGTTTTCTCCACTTCTCTCTTTTAGGGGCCAGCATAATGATTTATACCTCAGAGAATTAATTTGTGACAAGTCTAATTTCGTTGGGTGAGTATGTAAGACGGAGAGAGGGTAGGCTATTTATTGAGTGATCGTCAACCAGAACCTGCAGCCCATATTCATAGCTCCTCATACCTCTGGTCTTGTTCAACAACGACCCCTAGACCGTACCCTCACACCCTTCCCATAACCCCTCTCCCCCTCAAACACATACATAGACAACCACCCCACCCCCTCCATTTTCCTGCCACGCTGCTAAAGCGAGGATAAATTGACTTTTAATAGAAAATCAATTGCGGTTTTAGAATGAGGGAAGAAAATAGGAGGAGAAGGAAGGGGAGTATTATTCCATTTAGAGGATTGACTTGGGTAAAAGGGAAGGGCTTTGTTTAACAAATGTGTTAATCTCGTTAAGAAAAGGGGAGCGGAGCCCCTCCCCCACCCGTTGCCTTCTCACCTAAGTTTTGAGGGAGTTTAAAGTGCATGGGTTCAGTATTTGTTTCTATGTCGTAAGAAATTACACCTTCTTCCAGACACCATCGAGACAGTAAAGTCATATCTTGAGAAAGTAGCTATGAAGACTAACAAAGAAATTTGAAAAAGACACTTCGTTCAATATTATCTTTATTGTCTTTGTTTTTTGGCTGGTACAAAATGGAATCCATTTGTCTCCACGTAAAGTTGTTTTGTCACGCAGCGAGAGAGTTAGTGACCAATGTGAGGACGGGGAGAGGGGGGGGGGGGGGGAGGAAAAAACGGTTTGGGGGGGGGNCTGAGACTCCTACAAGTATAGAATCGGGGGCTTTTACAACACGTTTTGGAGTAGTACACACAGTATTTATAAATGTCCATGCCTTTATTTTCCATTCTCACTATCACGTGGCATTTATAGATCATTGTGGTCGTGAAAAGTTCTAGTTCAAAAGGAAGTAGGACTGCATCATGTTAAATGTTTGTTTATATAAAAAAAACGTTTTTTGAATAAATAAATTTGTGTGTGTATTCGGTGTGTATAAAATAATATACGATTTAAACTGCTTAGATAATTAGTCTCCTTTTTAATATTTAGTAATATTTGAACCATACTATACAAATACCTTATTAATATAAATACATGGATACAAAACAATCAATGTAGGGTAATTTGTGGGGATATAGAATAAAATACAAATAAATGATTTGATAACAAAACTTAACTAAACATTTCGGTTTAAATTACTCGAAGAAGATATCTGGGATAGTTTATTTACGGATAACGCTGAGATTTTCTGACGGTTAAAATTGTACTTGAAACACTTCCGTTGTGATACAAGTCCTAAGTTCGTGCTGCCACGTTAATCATTTATTGTATGAAAGGTGATGCAACAAAACGTATTTGTGAGGCAGGAGAATACATAACGAGTATTTATATTTTTCTAACGGTTCAATATATATATATACCGTCAATTGATCATCTCAAGTAATTGTTTTTAGCTTCACGTTGTACTACCTTATCGTGTTACAAGTACATATACAGTAGTAATTACTATAATATGTTAAGACTGAAGAAGGAGAAATTTAAAGGAAGTATACCCGAATCTGCGTAGTGGGGGGGNGGGGGGGAAGTGGTGAACCATCATTATATTAATATCACTGCACTTATCTTTAACGGATTTGAGTTAGTAAGAATCTCATTTTTTACTTTATAAGATAGAGAAGTTATATTCGATAACATTCTTGACTTTGAGATTACGATGGATATTGACGTTTTATGTCCCCCTAACTCAAACATTTGGGTTGAAAAGTCTATCTGTCCCTGTGTCTGTCTTCTTCTGGGGCTACAACAGAAATAATTTATTGGAATTTGTTAAAACTTGTTATTTAGATGTTTCATAGTTATATTATTATATGTCTAAAATTTAGGCCAGTTTAGTTTTGTGTTTTATCTTAATTTTTAATTTGAAACGATTATAAAATATCTGTAACAAGTTTGTTTAAAATTTATATTGTGTATTTTAGTTACAAAACAACGGTGTTTCCTTGTTTTTTTGGAGATAATCTTTTGGAAAAAAAGATCTTTTAAAGGTAATTTACTAACAACCAAATTTTGAAAATGTCGTTCCAGACTTTAATACACTATATGAGAAAGAATATGTATGTTTGTGTTGTTTCATATATTTATAGATTAATAATGAGTTTTACGGAATAAACCTCCTTACAGAGTTGACATATTCTATTAAAAATTTTATTTAGAAAATAAAATAGTTCTCTACATACTATATTATGTTTTGTAAAGTACTACATTATGTATATATATATATAGTAAATAGTAATAGACAATTTAGTTTTTTCACTGCATTTTACCACACAGAAGAGATATAAGAATTTAAATACGCTAATTGAGTAGGAACGAGAAAAGTAGAATTTAGAGAAAAAATTAAAAACAATTCAGTTCAATAAGTGACTTTCCACTACGTTCTGAATTCCTAATACTACCGGCAGCGTGGTTCAAATCTAAGTAGAGTATTTATAAAATAGTGTATGGAGTTCATTACAACTAAATAATATATTGGAATCATGATCGCTTGATATAATCCTCTTACATGGTGAGATCCAGTATTTTTAAATCACATAGTAGGCTCACAATGAGGAATCAACCTAGCTAGGACGGTGTTTTCCTATAGGCCTAATCCCGGAGTGATTCTTGGAGATCAGCCAATAGCCTCTCTGTTTAACATCAGACTCTTCGGGACCTTTCCAATAGTCCAGACATACAAATACTCTAGACCTTATTTCAACTAAGTTGATAGGTTAAGTAAACAAAGAAGATCTGGAAGGAATGGCCCGTGACACTCCACACAATACTAAAAAATAGTGCTCCTTTTTAATTATATTTATTAACGGTTTTATTAAATATATTTGTACTAATACATACGTTATCAAAAAGGCTAACTACGTGACTGTTAAATATGGGGGTGGGGCTAATTCTCTATACCTTGACCATTTGACCTTATCTTCCTCTGATCTCTTGGTGTATGGAGGAATTATTTCTAAGGCGGAGACACCGTTAGGTGAATTCCACTATACCCAGATGGTAGGATGATACGTGAGAATGATGAGGATGGAGAGCAGAGGGACCCTACAGTTTAACGTAGGATCCGAACCACGGTGGAGGTCTGGCATTCCACACATTCACAAAGCGTGAAAGCACAAACTTTGCCAGAGGTGAAGGAAGGGTTTGGTAATCAGATAAATCTGTGCCGGGACTTACTGGTTAATACTATCAGTTATATAATATTATGTTCATTATATTACATTAGTCAAGAAAATAATTTTTATAGAGAATAATTGAGGGGAAGAAGAGTAGATAATTGTTGACATCCAATATTGTTTCCAGCCTATGGTCTGGGTCAATTTTTTATTCAAGCCACATATTTTCCACTACCGCCTTGCTAGTCTTGTCGTAGTTTCATATGCCTTGGAATCTACCTTAATACTAGGACAAGCACAACATTCAGTCCCCAGCCGTTAATTCATCACTGTCAAAGGGTAAAATCACATTTCAACAATGATGCATTTTTCGGCCATGCTGGGAATTGAACCCGGGACCCTTAGCTCAGTAAACAGACGTGCTACCAAAGCGTAGAGAATTAAACACCCAAAAGAAGTTATCTGTGTACAAAAAAAAAGCTACTATGGATCAGTTTTGCGAGTGTCAATCAGTTATTTTTGTGCTGAGTGCGTACTTTTATGTGGGATTTATTATTATAAAATAATATAATATAGCTATCAGTGGTGTATCATGGATAGTTGTACAACTGTACCTGTCACATGTTTTGAACAAGTATTACGTTAGCACCATCAGGAGGGAGACGGGTTTGAGCTTTGCTTATTTTTTCTGACAAGAAGGGAAAGGGGGTAGAGAACAATGATTACTTAAGATAGAGAGAGAGACAGACAATAATGGCAGTGACCCAGCTACCCCAAACGGACACATAATAGCTAAAAGTGTTGAGACGTGGGTTAAAGGACCTTGGTCATCAGTTTAAAAATAGTTTGGAGTTATTTTAACTATAATAAGTCATGTATTCACTAATAATACTATTTTTAGGATCTAAATTAAATCTAAATATTTAATATAATCTTTTTTAATTTACTTGTTTATATTTAAATTAATTTTACAACAGTGTTTATTGTGAACATTTCGCAACATTAATTTACATCTCTACGTTTATAATTACCTTAGATTTATAAATCGAATAAAAAATAATGGTTATTCCTATGAAAATATTAAAAATAAATCTACAAATATAACGCAGGCAAGGTGTGGGGCCTATCTTGGCTTACAAAAAGGGAAGGGGGTCCAAAGTGGCTAAAAAGGTGTTTAAGTAATTGTTGAACGCCTTCAAACACACGCCATGGTCTCTGCTCCACATACCTCCATGAGAGAGTGTTTTCATAGATACCTGGGCCATTTTTCCCTAAAGTACTGTACATGTCTGGTAGCTAGAGCTGAATTCAATTGTTTTTAGATAGAAATTACTGGTGATTGTTTCACTAAGCTATTAGAGCAGCGGTTCCTAACCTTTTCTCTCTCCCGTACCCCTTCATTAGGCTTTTCATTTATGAGTACCCCCTCATCTCATACCCCCCTCCCAACCAACCCTCCCCGCAAAAAAAGTTTTTTTTTGTTAGGTAGTAATGTTCTTAAGTTGGCCACATAATCAAACGACTCATATTAATGACATGTATATGCTTTTATTTTTGATTTTACATTTAAAAATTTATTTCAATTTTTTATGATAGCAGACTAACATCAAAACAAATAAAAGCAGCATTAAAATCATTTTTAACCACATTAACTTATGATGAAAGTTCATAACAATTATTCATCTTGATGTATAAGTTTTCAAACGAGGCTCTTAATAATTTCAATGTGATCCTTGAGCTTGTTCTTGGAACTGAGATTTTTTTAAATAAGGATCATATGAAGAAAGATATAATCCCAAGCCAGGAGCTGCGTCAAGCTTATTGTGATATTCATTCTTAATATACGCAGAAGAAAAGAATGCTCTTTCGACAAGCTCTATGTTCTTCATGAAATACAATAAATATTTTATTGCTTTATCACCGAGTTCTTGGTACTTGTCTTTCATTGCTTCCCAGAAGCCACTGACATTTCTTTTTTTGAAATCAGATTGTAAAGAAGAATCAGTCGAAAGTTCAGTCAATTTTTCTTTTTCAAAGATTGTCCATTTTTCGGCACGTTGAAAGAACAATTAGTTAAATGAATTTGAAATTCGGTTATCTTCACTATTTCGCTTCGGAAAATACTGTCTGAACAACACCGTAATTTCCTTTAGGTTAGCTCTTATACTACTTTTACTTATTTTGAGCATTTCAGATCATACTCAGATAAAAAACTTTGAAGTATCTCAAAAACTTCACACTGGTCTTTTTCGTTAAAAGATTCCTAAAAATCCAATTTCTTGAAAATAGACTCAATTTTGTAAGATACCTTAAAGATGGTTATGTAACTGTTCTGTAATCTTAAGTTAAGTTTACTTATTTCTGAAAAAATATCAGATATATACGCGAGGTGTTGAATCCATTCACTTTTATGAAACTTAGAGCTAAACTCAAAAGGATATTTTTCTAAAAAAACAACTTAAATTTCATGTCTAAATTCAAAAAATCTTGAGAGTACTTTTCCTCGTGAAGACCACCTCCCTTCTTTGTGCAAAATTAATGTATACGAAGATTTGAATAGTCTGGAGTTTGTAAATTGGCCTTAATAAAATTAACAACTTTCACAGATTGATTGAGCTCTTCCTTCAATGAATGTGACAGGGGTTTGGTCGCTAGGCTTTGTCTGTGAATCAAGCAATGGCTCCAAGCTATATGAGGAGCGACTTCTTTGATGCGACCACATAAGCCTTTATAACAAACAACCAGACATAGATTTTCCACCATCCGTGCAAACAACACAGCAATTGGCCCAATCAATTTCCTTCTCACATAAATAACCATGAATGGCATTAAATATGTCCTCGCCTGTGCATATTTCAGTAAATTTATTTCACAGTAAATAATTTTCTTCAAGCACTTTACCATTTAAATATCTTGTAATAACAAGCAAAATTGACAGATTGGAAACATCAGTGCTTTTATCCACATGTATTGAAAAGAAGGGACTCTTTTTTATTCTTTCAATCACTGTAGATTCAATGTCATCAGAAATGTATTTAATTCTCTGAGAAACTGTATTGATTTAAAAGGGAATATTGTTAATCTATCGGACATGGTCTTCATCAAACATGCATTGAACAGCATCTTTGATAAAAGGAGATATACAATTTTCAGCGATTGTATGATTTTTACAGCTTCAAGCAAAATGGTAACATATTCTGTATGACGCTTCAATAGCATTCTCATTGACTTTGTTTGGAGATCACACAAAAGAAGTTAGATTAGGGCCGTTTGATAGTCACTGGAAAAAAACTTACATCTTTTTGTTTAAAAATTGGATGTTTTGTCTCTAAATGGCTCATTAATAAAGATGGTTTCATGCCACTGTTAGACAATATCTCTCCACAAGCAACGCACAGTGGTTTTGGACAGTCTTCATCTTCTGTGAATGAAAATCCATATCTCAACTATTCATCAGAATATTTTCTCTTCTTTAAAGAGGCACTAATATTTTGAGTTTTTTAATCGTGTTAACTTTATCTCTTACCAGAACAGGTCCTGGTCCCCTTGCGCTTGTAAATCATCAGGCTGCCTCGAAGTATTTGCAGTTGCCGAATCAGCAGGTTGAATTTCAATGCTAGTTGCAGCTCTTTTAAGAGTTCCAGTCTTCAACTACTTATCCATTTTGAGACACAAAACAATATCAACAGAAAGTCACTCAAAATAATGACTAAGAGCTAAACAATTCAAATTAAGCACTCATAAAAAAGGAACGAAGCTAGGCTTATTAATACACGTTACTCACTTGATGCCCAAACGAACACTAAAATGATGGCCTGCTTTAAAACGCGTTTTAAATTAAAACATCGAAACCGGAAGCTCTGAGACGATTTGGGATATTTCTAGAATTACTAGAAACGAAAAGAACAACAAAAATAAAAAGGGGAGAGAAAGAAGAGTGTGTGATGGCGCAGTGGTGGTGGACATGGCTAGTGACAGCCAAATATCAATCAATTAATAGGCCTACACCTATTCCTTACTGTTAATCATTTCGCGAGTAGGCTATTGGACTTTCACATAAGTGTATCTTTGTAAACCAAAATTCCCTAACTTTATTTTTGTGTTTTCATTTTAACCCCTTATATTTTTAGTGATTTCCGCCAATACCAATATTATTTTCACGTACCCCCAACCGGTCCGCCACGTACCCCAGTTCGGGGACCACTGTACTAGAGACAATCGACTGGTGACTAATGAACTACGGTAGAACAACCAACCAGTTTGTTGTAGCTACGCGTAGATTACAGGTACACTTTGGGCAAGAATAACACAGGTCTGCAATGTAAAAAATTTTTGGAAACTAATAACTGATTCTTAGAGATTTTTGGATGCTGATTTCAGTAAAAATAGTTTAAAAACTCCATCACTTAATAATTTTTCACAAACTTGAAATTTACTATTGCAATATCCCCCATTTGACTGTGCTATGCTTGTAAACCAAACCAAATTTTCATAACTGGTTTATATCTATTGCTGGATACAGAATCTATTGTTTTAGCTGATTTTTCTGAAAACTTTTCTTTTGTAATCCAAGACGAAATACAATGTTTTCACTGGGTAAACAAACAAGCAACTGTTCACCCCTTTGTTTACTATCATAAAGAAAGTAATCAAAGTGAATTGAAGAGCAGAATTTTTTGTGTCATCAGTAACTACCTTAAGCACAATACCATAAAAGTTAATGCGTTCCAAAAGCATTTGATTAGTGATATCAAGACTACTGCCCCATCAGTGACGAAGCTATTATACTTCAGCGACGGATCTTCTAGTCAGTACAAAAATAAGAAGAACTTTCTCATTCTCTGTCACCATGTTAAAGATTTTGGCCTTCAAGCAAAGTGGCACTTTTGCTACCAGCCATGGGAAATGTGCTTGTGATGGGGTAAGAGGGACTACAAAAAGAGAAGTGACCAAGAGGGCTCTTCAGATGACAACTAAAAATCAAATACTAACTCCAGAGGATATGTTCCAATTTTTGATAAAAAAAACATCTTGGCATTAAGTATACCTATGTTATAAGTGAAGAAGTGGTTATAAATGGAGTTAGAATTGGAAAATAAATTTGAAAACTGCTGGCCAATTCCTAAAACTCGAACATACCATAGATATATTCCTATAAATGACATCACAGTAAGATGTTACCACACTTCAATTTCTGATTACTTTGAGGAAGTAAAAGTATCAAAAGCTTCTTTGTTCTTACTCCAAAGAAAATAGACATAGTTGCGTATGTAAATCAGTACCAAGAACTTATTTTAAGATTTCAAGAGATGTCAAAACCTGAGTACCTGTGCAGATAGTTTAAATTAAGATCATGCCACTGGAACTTTCAACTGTGACTGGTCGTACGCACAACATCAGCCCTAAATTGTGCGAAGAAATATCTCAGCTCTCTGCCAAACACCAAACTTAGTTTGTTAATGAGGTTACACTTTTTATTTTTATTTTAGGTAGAATAATAAGCACTCATGTATTTATGGGTTTTAAATATATTTTACACGTAAAAACATATTTAATATAAATAAAAATTATTTTAGTAGAGCTATACAAACCTATATGTACAGGTCCCCCCCCC